>APFE031654444.1:24864-68722 GCA_000404065.3 Pinus taeda
ATATATAAAATTTGATAAGTATAAAATAACGAATGTGCCGAAACTTTGCCAAATAAAGGATGTAAACCCTTTCCTCGTCTTATTGCCTTTCTCGAAAAGAGAGGGGAAGATAAAAGGGTAAATATAAGGATCAGTGGATAATTGATTTTGAGGTTGGTTTTTGTTTGTTGGTTGGTTTATATCAATAAAAGAGTTGGGTGGTGTTTCGGGAGTGGTTAGGTTTAATTTAAACGAAAGAATAATTGGTTTATTATTGAAATGATGCTATTATGCCTGCTGTTAGCAGGTATTGTGCATCAGATTTTGGTTCGTTAAAATTGTGTGAAGAGTTTGAATATTTTGGATTTTTTTAAAAGTGTTTTCTATTTTCAATTCATATTAAATTTTGAAATAGGATGAAAACTAATTTCCATACAGTTTCTAAAGTTGCAACGGCGGGTGAAAATAGGATGAAAACTAATTTCCATACAGTTTCTAAAGTTGTAACGGCGGGTGAAAACAAAAGTGGGTTTGTACATTTAAATTATTCAATGAACGTGATTGGAGGTTACAGGCTGCACGCAATCCAATTCTTTCTGACTCATATCCGAATTGATATTAAATGAATGATTGCCAAAGTTCCCAGAGTTGATCTCACTTTATCTCTTCCAATGCTTGCCAGGCTGGCAGCTTTATCCTTTTGCATGATACCTTAACCAGTCGCTGCTTGGTCAACATACAACAAAGTCAGTCGTGCACTGAAAAACAACCTGCAAGTAGCATTAAAAGACCAGACAGGATAAAAATACCTGCTGTGTACGCCCATATGAATGTCAGTTGCCCACCACGTCAGCGCTGGCTTTCTGCCATCCATTTTGAGAGTCTTCAATCGGCTACCAATATAAACTGTATCATTGTTCCATTAATGTGCTATACCACAAACAAGTACATTATGCAAGTGATCGCATGTATTGCTTCCTTTATTAATAAATCGATATCACAATATATATTAATTAATTGGGCCAAATTTAGGTAACAATCAAGGGCGGGAAGGGCAAGGGCAAGGGCAAGGCAAGGGGAATGTCGAGGGGAGGATTTTTTTTAAACTAATTGTTTTTTTCAGCACAAAAAAAAGCTATATAGTTGTATTATATTTATCCAGTGAATATGTACAACAATGATGATATGGAAACCATCTGATATGAAAAATGTAATGTGGTTCAACCACATGGAGTGAAAGGATATATGTAGCCTTATTAGATCTGTCACATAGAGGTCTTTAGGAAATATATTGCATAATGCATATATGTTCTTATAGAATTCTAAAAATCAGTTCCTTGAGCCAAGATTATGTTGGAAAAAAGACAAAAATATGAGTCAAAAGTTGGGGAAACAGAAAATCATACTAGATTAGACTTCACAAAATAGAGAAATATGTACCCAGCATGGAAAAGTCTTGGATCTGGTGGGAGGTGTTGTCCACTGTAATCTGCATCCTCCATATACCCTGTGACGATGTTAGCCCCCGTTTTGATAAAGCATTTGCTCTCCGTTTTTTATCCCTGACAATATGGGAGATTGAGTAGTCTTTCATGTTGTGCCACAAAGCCTTAAGCCTGTTTAACCAGCCAGAGAGATGTATATTTTTTATGATATGTTTAGACAGTACATGGTCGATTATGACTTTCGAGTCTCCAAAAATATGAAGGTTTTTTAGGCCAAGGAAGTCAGAGATAGAAAGGAGACCAGCCAGGGCCATAATTTCTGCTTTGTTGTTGGCTCCAGGTCCTCCATTCCAGTGTATGTCAAATGCTTGTCCTTCTTCTGGGATTATATAAACACCACAGTCGCTTGTGTCATGCTAAGCAGCGCCGTCAAAAAAAGCACAGGGATATCCATAGGCGTCGTTGACCTATTGATTCCTTCCTTGTCTAATTTTGGGATTTCGCAGCCGATCTAGCGCTTCATATAAATAAAGGATAGATTCGAAAACTTTATAAAACGGTTCCCTCTTGGAATCGAAAATCATTCAATTTCGCCATTTCCAAATGGCCCAAATTGTTAACAAAGGAATGGGCCTCCACTTGCAGTACATGTTGCTCCATGTTTTGAAAGCCTCGTAGATAGAAGGAGCATTGACAATGGCGAAGCCAAAGTGAGCAGTTAATTTCTGCCAAATCATCTGGGATTGAGGACACTGTAGGAAAATATGCAAATTATTCTCATAATATGCTCTACAGAGTGGGCATATGGTAGGCCCACACCATTTGCGCTTCTGGAGATTCTCCCAAGTGAGATTCTTGTCATGAAAAACCAGCCAGGCAAAAATAATGATTTATGAAGGGCATCCAGATTTCCAAAACGTTGGCGGAAAAATACTATCACAAGTCTCAGATTCTGTTAATAAAATTTGGAGATATATATGCTTTGCGCATACATCCGGTGCGCCACCGAGACCTTTCCAAATGAGGAAATCCCTGTCCGATGAGCGATACAATCCACGCGATTGCAGTGAAATAGTGATAGTGTTCCATTGGGATTCCAATGCTCCGGGTAATTGCATTTTTGTGGCAATTTTCCAAATTGAAATAGCACCGTCCCATTTTTTAATTACACTGGCCCAAAAGAAAAATCCCCTGCTGTGTAAATTTCTCAGAAGTTGAGAGGAGATATGGATTTTTTCTCCCGCACCTGCGAATTCATCAATTCCAATGATAATATTGGATCTGGATTGGCATTTCCAAATCAAATTTTTTCTAAAGAATGGCTCCAATCTTTTAAAACCTCTCCATATATATGAGCAGTTGGTGGATCCAGTGGAGCGTTGTCTGTACCAATATGTCATGTCTTGTTCATCCATATACTTATCTCTAATTGTTTTGCTCTAGTTGGATTCGCCCATAATCGCTTTCCACATTGTTTTACATAGAAGGGCTCTTCTGAAGGAGTGTAAATCCATTATGCCCCAACCTCCCATATTTTTTGGCCGTGTCAGCTTCGAAAGCTTGCTGAGGTGATATTTAATCTTCTCCTTCTGTCCTCCCCATATGAAATTAGCTATCATTCTGTTTAAATTGTTAATAGTAGATGAAGGGATATAGAAAAGGTGTGCCCAGTAAACCATGATTTGCACTAGTACGGATTGTGTAAGAATGGCGCGGCCTCCTATTGATAAGCACCTGTATTGCCATGTAGATATTTTCTTATAGAACCAATCCAGAATCCACGACCAGTTGGCCAATCTGTAACCCATAGGTTTCAATTTGAATCCCAGATAATTGAAGCCCTTTAGGATAGGAAATGATTTAATGCTAAAAAGATCTGTTAGAAATGTGATTATATCACCATTTACATCAGCAACATGGAATGAATATTTTAAGTCGTTGATGTACATGCCGGTGGCTTTTTGAAATCTCTTCAATATTTCATAGATACATCTACATGTTGTTCTGCACAGTATGGCTGATAGAAGGATGTCATCAACAAAAAGATTATGCGACATGAATATATCCCTGCAGATGGGGAGAGGCTTGTATCTCTCTTGCTGGATTGCTAACTTTATTTGTAGGCTCAAAGATTCCATAACTAGAATGAAGAGGAGTGGAGATAGGGAGCAACCTTGACGTAAGCCCCTGGCTGCTTTGAAGAAAGGAGTTGGGACACCGTTAATTAGGACTGCATAATTTACTTCCACCACACAGGCCATGATCCATATAATTCATCTGACATCTAGGCCAATCCTAGCCAGTAGGCATCGAATAAAGCCCCAATTCACACAGTCGTATGCCTTTTCAAGGTTGATTTTTAGAAGAGCAACTTCTATTTTCCTGGTATGCATTGAGTGTAAGCCTTCTTGGGTGAGAGCCACCGCTTCTAAGATATTTATGTCTTTAAGAAACTCGTGTTGTTTTGGAGACAGATGTAGAGATAAAGTGTTTCTAATTCGAATAGCTATAATCTTTGATATGACCTTGTATAATACATTGCACAATGAGATTGATCGATAACCTGAAAATGTGGAAGAGAGCTTTTTCTTTGGAATTAGAGCGATATATGTTGAGGAGATCTTCTGGCTTATGAAACCCTGTGTTCTCGTTTCCTTGACCATCTTTAGGCTATATAACTTAAATAATTCAAAGAAGTGGATGAAAAAATCGATGGTCCACCCATCCGGCCCGGGGCACTTGTCTTTCTGGAAAGATTTCATTGTTGCCAATAATTCTTCTTTTGAAACTTCAGCAAATAGAGCCCTGTTTAGACTTTCATCAAACATAGTGGGGAATGGGTCTATTCCCCTATGATATCCTCAATATCGCATACAGAATCCTCACTGTAAGCCCTTTTGTAAAATTTCACAGCCTCTCTAGAAATAGCCTCCTGTGAGAAGTGAGAATTTCCTTTCTCATCCTTGATCTCCCAAATAGCGTTTGTCTCTCTTCTCTTATTTGCAAACCTGTGAAAAAACTTGGTGTTTTTATCTCCCTTTCTGAGCCATAATGCTCAGCTTTTGAGCCTCCAAGAGGCCTCTTCTTCTTCTAATATCTTTTGTTTTCTTTTTTCTAAATCCCATATATGTTTTTTGATGGTGGACGACATGGAGGGATTTTTAAAAAGTGTTGATAAGTATTCCAGTTTCCTACAAATGTCCTTCAACTCCTTTTTATTTAAGGCCAATTTCTCTTTTTGCCATTTTTTAGCCTCCTTTCGAAGAATTTGTAGGCGGTCTAGAAATTGTCGGGAAGAGTCATTTACCTGCATGGGAGATTGTTTCCGTATCATTTATAAATTTGTTGAATTAACCATCAGCAAGCCATGTACGATTGAACTTGAAAGGATATCCAAATCTGCGTCCAACATATTTCCGTTGAATAGAAATGGGTCGGTGATCCGATATGAAGGATGGTATGATGTTCATTGTAGGAGGCCCATATCTTTCTATCAATCTTTCATGGAAGATAAATTTGTCTAATCTTTTCGCCAGAAAGGAATTGTTGGATCGCCCATTGTCCCAAGTTGGTCCCTGACCAACAGGCAGGACATCAATAAAATTATTTTGTATAATAGATTCCTTGATGAATCTCCCCATCGGATCATATTTCCTGCCATTGCCCCATATTTCGTCATTACAAAAGGTGCAATTAAAATCTCCACCAATGATCAAAGAGTTTATTTCAAGAAGTTTAGAAGAAACTAGATAATTCCATAAAGGGAACCTGTTTTTATATGGACCATAAATATTCAATATGTGAATGGGGTCAGAGGATCCACGGAAATGGGCTAGCACAAGAATGCCAGTGAAACATTGAAAAGCAGCAGCCGTAATCCATTTAGGGTCCCATAATACAACTAGTCCTCCAGACATGCCCACAACATTTGAAGTCACCATATGCCATGTTGGCACCATCCGCCTGAAGTAAGAAATGGTTTGTGAGCTATCGTGCATGGTTTCCTGTATAAGAAGCATTTTAAATTTTGAAGAGACAAAAAGATTTTTTAGGGCCAGAAATTTGGGGTCAGATCCAAGGGCCCGGATGTTCAATGATAGAATGTTGATCATTTGGGCACATCATTAGGCCGACATGCTCTAAGAGGCCTATTATCAGGAATATCTTCAGCAACAATTTCTGTAACAGGTATGTCAAATAAGGAAAGATCTCGGGTAGACGAGTCATGTCTTCCCTTCCTACCCTGGAAGTGTCGACTACCTCGCTTTTCTTTGTGGCAGATAGTTATGTTTCCAACCGAATTAGGGCTAATATTGGGCGAGGGGGAACGATTGTGTCGATGGACAGATAATCACTGGAGTTTTAAAGACGTTCTTTTAAGAAGGAGGTCAATATCCTAATCAAAAGAATTACAGGGAGAGGTTCGAGGGGATAATGGAGGGGAAAAAGGGATATATGGAGCCTTGCCTTTGCGGTCAGGTACATGTCCATGGGATTGAAGTTTAGGGGAGGGAGAAATATATGGAGATTTAAAATTTATATCATAAGAGCGACCAAGTGAAGGGGGAGACGGGAATCTTTGGATGGGTGGAATGTGAGAGGAAGGGGATTGGGGTGATGAAGATATGTAATGAATATGGGCGGGTGAAGGATCAGTGCATGGAGGCTTAGATGATGCAGGAGGGAGGGAATCTCAGGGTCCGGATCCAATTCATGAGGCGGAGAAATATTAGAGAAGCCCGAAACTCTGGCCGACAGGTCAAAAAAGGACAACGAAGGAGTCTTAGAAATAGTGGAGGAATGTGGTCGATCAACAGAAAAGTTAGAATTTCTATTTGCATGGTCCACAGAAATTGGTCGAGATTGTGGAAGACTGGCAGATCGATCTAGGGAACGGCCTTTCGGCGAATATGGGATGTCCTTGGTAATGACAGGAGCCTGGTAGACCTCCATAGGGTTAGGCCAATCATATGCCGCATTATCTCTTTCATATGACGAAACAGGAATGTTTACAGCATGGAACATTTTCTTTTGTTTGCTGCCCGGGTGACGAGGACAATTAGGAAAGAGGTGTCCAGTTTTGTGACAATTTTGAACACCTGAATGGGATACCCCAATGGTCTAAACGCTGTTGAATTTTGGACAGCTCCCAAGTTAAATCAATAGACTCTGGAAAACCCCCTCTAAATTCCTTCTCTATGAGAATCTAGGCCACCCGCTTATCTTTTGCTCCAATACACCTAGGATCGACGTATATGAAACGCCCTATAGCATTCCCTATATTTTCCACAGATTCTTTGGTCCACAGTTCAAGAGGCAGGCCAGACAATTTTAGCCAAATGTAATTATTTTGGGGCGTGCAATGGAGTGGATTAAAACCGATAAACCATCTGTGTAGAGCTAAAAAGCTCTTCTCTTTCACCCAGGGTTTCGAATAGATAATTTCCAAGTCACGTACCCGGAGGAAGTGGAAACTATACCAATTGTTCATGAGGTGATTAATGGTAGGAGAGTAACCCATAAGAAGAGACCATTTGGCAGCAATCCATGATCTAATTTGAGAATCCTCCATTGACGGGAAGAACCATCTCCCAACAAGCGCCCTTTTTTGTAGACTTGCAATTATGTCCATTAAAAGAGGACCATCCAGGTTAATGGCCTCAGGAGGGGGAGTAGTTTTAGCGGGCCGGTATTGTTTCTGTCGCGGGCAGGACGCCATGTCATCACCTTGCGGAGACATTTGAGATTGAGAGGGAAGAATGATGTCAACTTCCAGCAAAGCTTTCCAGTCAGTCTTCTGTGCATGTCTGGCAAGGGTCTTTTTTGCTTCCATTGTAGCCCGAACCATGGTTGATTCAGCAGATTGGTCAGTATGAAAATCCATGACGTGAAAGATACTGACACCGAACGGTCAGATGGAGGATCCCAGTATGATTTACTGACAGTTGAAGGATCTTATGGAGTAATAAGAAAGGATAGGTTAGGTGAAAATAAAAACCACAACTTCAATACATGGGCTAAACAATAGTACGATACTGACTATTTTTGAGGACCCATATAGAGAATAGTAAATATGGATTAATGATATTAAAGCCCATTCACTAGAACCATCCCTTTTCTCAGGTAAAAAGGATAAAAAAAAAATCATCCATCATGGGGTGATAGACTACGAATAGACATTGAGGAAGTTGAAGTTTGATAAGGAAAACTATGTGACAACGGGCATTAATTGAAAGTGTAAATGAAAAGCTACGAACAAGAAATCAAGTGAGCAAACCGCTCGGAAAATTCAAAAGCTGAGGAACAGGCATCAGAAAAACCAGAGTTCAATCGTAGATTTCAGGAAGATATACCAGGGCAGGTAAAACTGTAGCTGCATATTTCATATATGCACCACCATGGTCCTATATTGAAATGGATATCAGAGCAAGGGTTGGATATGACAACAAAGTCCTCAATTTTGCATTTGGATATCCATGACTAGCAAGTAATTATAGACTAAGACATGGGAGACAATGTTATGGAAGCAAAATGACTCTCCGGGAAACATGTGGATATATAGAAAAACATATGCCAGCATAATAAGTGAGTATTATAGATTTATGCCATACTACGAAGGAAAATAATTTTCATTGCAAACAACATGACAAAGCCTAAACCCAGATGCAACATGTGAATGCATGCAAATATTTACAATTAGAACCAAATTATTGACTGACCTGAGCCATGAGCATTCTCCGAGTGTAGAGAACCATGAACCATTCAACAAGAAAACAATGTGAGCTATAGACTAATGAGATGAAAAGGTAGTATAGCCAGATATAGAAGTCATCCACCGGAAGTTGATAAAAAACGTATTTGTGTCCATACAACCAGAAACCATCGCACCAGTGCAGAAAGACTGGTTGTAGGAAGAAAATTGAAGCAAGTTCTAAGATAGATAAATATGGTAAAACTACGAATGGACATGTATGTGGACAGAAAACCAAGCATCTACTCGGAAAGAAGGATTGCACAGAGACATAGAACACGTTTCATTCCATGGTTAGACATGTGTCTAGGTAGGAAAACGATGGATGTGGGCGTGGTAGTCGAACACGTATCCCGCCCAGGCCAGACATATGATCATGTGAGGTCACTATGCATCGAGTATTGGATAAAGACTGGTCTGAATACACACTTGATTGGTCACCTCACAGTGCTCTCCACTCGGCGCTGGGCTCCATTCTCTCACCACCTGCACTTTCGTTTGATTTTTTGGAAGTTTTTCGGTAAATTTTTTTGGTTTATTTTTTCTAAAATCTAACAGGAATTCATTGAAATCACTATTTTGATATGTAATCTTTGTACAACATGTGCTAATGTATCTATCTATCTATCTATCTCTCTCTCTCTCTCTCTATATATATATATATATAGTATAAAAAAAACTAGTTTAAATAACACAAATCAAGATTTTACCTCAAAATTTTCTGCCTTGGAAACTCCAAAAAATTACACTAAAAACAATTCCTTTTTAGAATCTTCGTCTGTCAATTTTGTATATCTTTAGAATCCTCATCCAAAACCATTAAGATGAAAAAATAATTTAGAAATTTGTAAAATTTCTAAACCAAATATATTATTGGTTGAAATAGATTTTTGAGAATCTTCATAGATCAATTCTATATAGGATAACTACCAATGTTGATATGATTTGTGAGAGTCCTCTAGAAATAATGTAGTGATCTGAAATATAAATATATGAAACTTTTTCTGAAGATAGACAAACTATATTGGACATACATTCTATTGGTTGAGGGAATATGTCTGCCACAAACCAATCTGGGACCATCCACTTGAAGAAAATCTCTTATACCTAACTAGATCTAACCAACTCCTAGAAAATAGGAACATAGACTTTATTGTAGAGAACAAACTATACCTAATAATGACCATTAGACAAACTACCAAGTCATTAGGGGCACATGATAAAGGGGTATGCATGCCTCTCTAGGTATTACAACAATGTGCCTTTTTCATGTTACATAGTTACATGTACATACATCAATACAAATTCTTCAAGTACCATTACATCAAATAAACAAAACACAACATATAGAGTACAAAGCTCTCTATAAATAATGTAATTGTTTGAGATATAAATATATGAAACTTTTTCTCAAGATAGACAAACTATTTTGGACATACAATCTATTGGTTAATGCCACACACCAATCTAGCATCCATCTGGTTGAAGAAAATATCTCATACCTAACTAGATCTAACCAACTCCTAGAAACTAGAAACAAAATCTTTATTGTAGAGAGCCAAGTCTATTTAATAATGACCAATAATCCTAACAACACAAATAAGATCACACACAAGACAAGTAAGAGTTACACGCGTTAACACTCCTGAGAACCAACTCTACCTAATAATGATCAACAATACTAACAACACAAATGAGATCACACATAAGACATGTAAGAGTTACACACTTTAACACTCCCCGTTGATGTCATTTAGCTTTTCAACATCTTCTCCTGTAAAGAAAATGCCTCACTATGACTTGAAGAACTTCCTCAATAACAAAGTCCATATCTTGGTTCTATCATCTCATACCTCGATCATGCATAGAGAAATTTTAGGAGCAGTTTCATAGATGGCTTAATTTTCCATGTTTTTTTTTCCCAAAAATAAGTTAATTTCATTTTTTTTCTAAAAATGATTCACCAAATTTTATAGGATAAAATGATTTTAACTTGAAAATAGCTAAATTTTTTATAGAGGATATTGGAAAATTCAATATTTTTAGAAAGATATTATTAAACATTTTACAATTTTCATATTAGGGACCAATAAAATTCACCAAGGTTTTTACGTTTTAAGATAAAGTTCCATTCGTGCAAACATCACCAAACTATTGATGTCCATATAAAGGAACATCCATCCTCCAAAATGCATGAGTACTTAACTACTACAATCACTAATCTAGTACGATGTCCCTTCATGTACTTGGTTCATTCAACCTCTTAATGAAATCACCTTGAATGTAAAACTTCACCTCCCAAAGTCTACAACCAAAAATATGATCCACTCATAGAGAATCCAACCAACACAAGGCCCACTCCTCCAATTGTTACAGAACTCCTTAACAGAGGCCATTGAACTAAACTCGACAAACTGCCAAGTCATTAGGGGCACAGGATAAAGGGTTATGCATGCCTCTCTAGGTCTTACAACAATATACCTTTTTCATGTTACACAATTACATGTACGTACATAGGTACAAATTCTTCAAGTACGATTACATCAAATAAAAATAAAAATAAAAACATAATGTATAGACTTGCTACAATTGCGAAATGTTATTCGTATAACCATACCATTTTTTAGTATGTTATTATTCCAAACAACTAAACCTATATTTGTGCACCATCATCCAACCTCATTTGTTGCCACAACCAATATCCTTTGCCTCCATAATGCTTCCACAAGCATTGTCACTTTCTTTCCTTAACCAAACTCTAAAGATCTCTCTTTTGCATCCAGGATGTCTCTATCCTCCCCGCTACAAGTCATCATTCAACTCCAAAAAATTAGCCCGCAATCAACACTTGGTTTTCTTAAGCGAGAATAATGCAACTTGCTTCCACCCCAAAAAGTGTCCTTGCTCCTCCCTTCACCGAAGAACTGTCATCATGTACTAGCTAGAAACTAATCATGCCATTGATAACTTAGATTAACTAGGAAATTGTTATACTCTAGGCCCTAACATCAATATTACCATGAAGGACGATTCAATTACCATCCTTGGACCTACTTCCATTTATCGAGATACATGTGTGCCATCCACTATGCTTGTGAGTTATCTAGGAAAGTAGTTTGGATATGGGATGTACCAAACTCAATCTTACACTCTTTGCACTTGGTAATCAAGACTTATAATGCAACATTTGACAAAAATTCCATGGAGCAAAACATGTAGCTAAAAGTCATTTCCAGCTACAACACTGACTAAGTAAACTATGGAATGATCTGACATCACAAAATATTGCAGCACTAGAAATTACAGCAAGAGATAATGATGCACATGACAAAAATATTGTCTTCCTCTGCAGTCACTCATGTACTGCGTATCTCCATCTTCATCTTGGTTTTAGTGATTTTCTTGGATCTCCATGTTTAAACTTTTATTTGATAGAGCATCAAATTCTAACAAAATAACTCCACCATAATATTGAGGTCACTAATCTCAATATGTACATTAATTTTAACTCCAAGACATGAAAATTGAACTAATCCAAGACAAAATATTACAATCACCATGTTTTCCAAAGAATTTATATCTAGTTTGGAATACTCTCTAGTCCCTTTCAAACACTTGACTCATGTTTGCATCTTCTTGTTCAGGCTTTGAACCTTGCATCCAGAACTTCACTGAATTGGAAATCGCTTTCACACCACGTGAAAAGACAAATTTGGCATCATCCAGACTAGGCATTCTATAAGCCTTTAGTCATCCAATCTTGATAACCTCAACAATACGACTTAATTTCTCTAGCCATAACTATTGCACCCTTAATTTTCAAGCAATGAGAAGAAATTCCCATTTTATCAAAATCATTGAAGTTTATCCCAAGCAATCCTCTCTTGCTTGATAGAACATTGCACAGGTAAAGTATTTTAGTCTAGGTTGCTTCTTGGAGACAAGAACACGAGCACTCAAAGAATAAGGACGATTTCAAAATACCTCCTCGATTTATGTGTCAATAGTAACTATTTAGTATGTCCTTATATAAGAAAACAACACATAATGCTCCTTTGTAAATCTAACTTTCTTATCGTGAAAAGTAGCTCCACCTTTCCCATCATGGAAAAAAAAAAAAAAACACTCACAAACAAATGGTGTCAATATAATTATGGAGACACCCTATCATTCACTCATTGATTATAGACACCATATCATTCACTAATTGATTATAGACACACCATCTCTTCCACACCATCCTACAATGATCACCATGAATCCCACTTTATACTAGACAAGTATAGGTTCAAAACTAAATTTACTGCATCCACATTCTTACCTCACAATTTTTTTAATAGTGGTCTAGAATTAACTCACCTTTGGAACTTGTACAATGAGAAGCTAGAGCATTTTAATGCAATTGATATTGTTAGATGTACCAAAATAGAACCATTTTAAATACGGATCTAACATGACCTGAGAGGGATCTAATTTCTTCATGTGCAAATTTTTTATGATCCCACATTGTTTAAATGTTTTGTATAGTTATTTAATTTTTTTATTGTAGTTTTTTTTTTAAATTTATTTTGGCCGACATGAGCAAAATTTAAACTTTAATGATGGACATACAATGTTGCACATCATACTAGGCTACAGAATGAGCTTCTCGGCTCAATGATATTCTCTCACAATCATTGAATTGTAAGATTTGGAGCATTGAAACTTCAAGCAATAGCCATACTTTTCTATTTGGAATGTAATTGTGACCATTCACCATGACTTGTTAATGGATGATTGAATCTAACACCTTCTCAGTTTTTGCAAACTCCTACTCCAACAAATATTTAAATACACATAGCCACAACTATCTATGCCCTCTAATGACTTATGGAACACAAACCCATAGTCACTTTATCAAAATCTAAAATTCTATCTGTTTTTTATTGTGCACTCAATCAACTCCCCATGAGGATTGAAGCTCCATCGATTGTCCATCTCAACAACATGTTTTATTTACTGCTTATCCCTCAACGACATTCTCACGTGGCCTTTAGCACTATTAGATTTAACTACAAATTCGACCTTTGTTTCTCTCTTAAGCCCTCACAGATCCGTGAATAGATATCTGACACAAGGTTGCACCCCCGATCTCCTTTGAAATCACACATTAGCCCTCCTAAGTGCAACACATCATTAAATGGCGAGATTTTCCTTATTGAAGGTGCACAATTGGACCAATATGTGTTACATTAGATTGACCAATATTGTTGGCATTGCCTTAACTACTTGCACGAAGGAAGACGTGAAAAATAATGCAATGGCATTTCCCTATTGCCCCTTTTTCCATTGGAGTTGTCTATAATGCGACTTTTTGGAGATTCTGGTGATGGAATCCGGTGAAAGAAATTGAGGTTAAATCTTGATTTTTTGTAGTTAAAATGGTTTTTTAACTGCATATTTGGATTTAGCACCCTGAAAAACCCCTGGGATGCTTTGATTGTGCAGAAACTAGCTATCAAACTTCCGATTCCAATAAATTGCTGCGGGATTTTGACCGGAAAAAGCCACCGGAAAGGCTTTCAAAAAGTCGCGTTAAAGACAACTGCTTTTCCATTTCCATGTTGTTTTCGTGAGATAGATGTTGCTTCACTATCGCCTGTCGGGCTCCTCACATCATTGTTATAAGTGGTTGTTTTTTTTTTCAAGATCGTGCCATAACTTTATGTAGGTCCACATTGCTTGACTCCAACACTCAAACTTCATAAGCTCTTCTTGTCCTTCACGCGAGCTCCTCCACATTGACTGTGCATCTTTACTCTTCCCATATGAAATCACTCTCTGCTTCCTAATTGGGATATTTCATGACTTCCTAAAAGCACATCTCCAATAAGAACATAGCTTCTTACCCATACAAATTATAACTTTCCCATTCAAAAATTACAATTTTGGTAGTGGTGATTCACAAACTTGATGGTTGGGAAATTTTCTCCTCGAGAATATGACATACACAAAGCACCCAAATATGTGAATGTGTCCCAAATCTAGTTTCTTCCTTGTAAAGGCCTTCTCTGGTGTAAATCTACCCAACACATTGTGTGGGCTTCTATTTTTCAAGTATACAATAGTGTTTTAAGCCTCTGCCTATAGAAATGAAGGCATATCTTGGTCATGGAGCATGGCCTTGGCTACTCCAACTATAACCTTGTTTTCCTGCTCTACAACCCCATTTTACTAAGAGTTGTACAAGACAATAGAATCCTTCTTGATACCATCCTAAGCACATAAATCCTTGAAGGCATTCAAGGTACACTTGCCTCCATTATCCAACCTCGGTGTCTTGATCTTCCTTCTTGACTAATTCTCAACTGGAGCCTTGAACTCCTTGAATCTATTGAAGACCTCATCCTTATTTTTCATGAAATGGATCCAAGTCCTCCAAGAGAATTCATCAATGAAGGTCACATAATATTGGTACCTACTCAAGGATACTATTAACATGGACCCTCACATGTTTGAGTGTACTAGATCCAAAATTCCTTTGGACCTAGTGTCATTGCTCGAAAAACTGGTCTTGGCATATTTACCGAGTGTGCAACCCTTGCACACCTCATACTACTCGATCTTTAGTTCTGTAAGCCTTATCAATATCCCCTTGAGCACATTAAGTGATCCAAGATGAAGATGAGCCATCCTCCTATGACATAATTCTCCTAACCCTTTGCTACAACTTACCAATGCATGTGATTATTCAAATTACAATTGAAACAAGTTCCCCTTCTTTACCCCTATTAATTTTGTTGTCTTGGAGTTCTTAGGTTGAATGTACACATTACCCTCCTCAAAGGTCACAATGTAACCCTTGTCCTCCAAGGTATCGACTGATCCTAGGTTCTCTTTCATACCTAGAACATATATTACGTTGTCCACCAACAAGGTTTGTTTGATTCTCTCTGAGACTTGACCACGCCAATACCAACTGGATGGCACTTGATATTGTCTCCAAGCTCTATGTAGAAATTTGACTCCTTCAAACTGGTGAAATAATCTTTGACTCTCGTCATGCGGCAAGAGGCCCTACTGTCAATGTACCACACAATGGTGGAAACTAAACTCGAGAGACAAGTAATGAGCGAAAACTCATTCTCAAACTGTGCTGCAAATTCATCCACCTCTGTGGTAGCAACAACCTACTTCTTCTACTTACCCTTTTTATTATTCGAGCACTAGTTGGCATAATGACCCATCTGATGACATGTAAAGAATTTAATCTTGCTTTGATCCCTCTTCTTCTCACCCTTGGAAGAGGACCCCTTGCTTGGCCCTTTCTTGGCATTTTTCTTACCCTTGCTTGCTAGAAAAAAGTTCTCATCTTCTTCAAACCACTTCCTTTAATCTCCCTGCGAACCACTTTCTCAGATCTCCTCTTGGTAGAAATCATCCAAAGCTTCACTCCATTGGGTAGGTGATCCTAGCCCATAACACACTTAACAAATATCTCTCATTGCTTTGAAAAACAATTAAAGGCTACATGCCCTAGATCATCCTCAACAGTCATCTCAACTAATTTTTCCGTGACCTATGTTAGCCTTGACAAATAATATGTCGCACTATTACCCTTGGACATTCTTATGCCATGTAATTTGTTTTTGAGCATCATATTTCGACTCTGATAGTTGCTCTGACATAGCTCCGTGAGCACATCCCCTATATTCCTTGTCATATTCTTCTCTGACAAATGGGGTATGACATGATCTTTGACCCCATCAAGAATAATCTTTTTTGCCTTGTCCTCCTTGGCCTCATGTAAATCAAGAGCAATTGGATCATTTATTGTTGGAAACATTGTTGTATTAATGAAGTTCCACAACTTGTTCTCCTTGAGAATTGATAATATTTGAACCTTCCACTACAAATCGTTAGAAAGAACCATCAAGCATGTCCTCATATCAAACATTGGTAGTTATTGTAGAATAAAACCTTTGAAGAGATTGAAAACTAAAATTTGATTTATTTTTTTGGTCCTTAAAACTATGTCAAATATTCTTGGATTTGTATTTAGAGTTTAGATATTTGATACCTAGTTTCTTTAAACCCAGTTACAAATTTACTGTCTCAACAAATAACTATAGATATGAAATAAACAAAGATTTATAATATGATTTATAACAATAAATATTATGGGTTTTTAACCAAATAAACACCAAAAGAAAAAATACTTGAAACCAATCACATGCAATAGAAAATAACACATATATACCATAGAAACACTAGTGTTGGGAAAACTAACAAACATTGGGCTTCTTATTTAGCTTCAGGAGAAATATTTTCTTACAAAATTTACACAAGAATTTGATACGATAAATACCTAGCAAAAGATCTCAACCCTCTTTTTCTCACTTGACTCTTGTACAACTCACATGTGTGGTCCAACAATTTCTTTTTGCATATAAAGAAACTCAACCTCTCAGCCAAAGAAAAACTTGATTTCTTTGCTGAGCTCACTTGTCATGATGTTGATCTAGCTAGCTTGATCTAACCTTTTCTTGCTCTTGCTGCCAACCATTGTGCTCCACTGAATCCATACTCATGCCAAATTGAATGCACATCTCCTTTGGCTTGAACCTCCTATTAAAAATATCAAACCCTAATCTCAAGCAAAGTTCTTAATCTCAACAGCTGAGATTAGATCTCACGTTACTGAGATCAATGGTTATGACTTAATTTGTTGTTGATTTATTTTCTCTTTTTATGAAAAGGTACCCAATAATTAAATTTAATTTCCGTATGAAGTCATAACTTAGGAAACTCATTAATTAACTACCGTTGGAGATAATTAAAGTGACCCATTGCATGTCATGGCACCCGATCCATGAAGAATCACGTTCCAAGCTACAATCTCAATAGTTTCATGGTTTCTTTAGAGATTTTGAGGTAGTGAGCTTTACATTTTTAATGACCCCTACATTATAGGGTACATGTTTCTATTTGGGGTGGGGGGAAAAGGAGGCGGGAGGGGTGGAAGAGGCAGGTGTATTTTGGAGTCCAACAAGGGCGTCAGTTGTGTTATAAAGAGAGTTTGAATGTAGCGCCGATAGAGTATGTGGATAAATAATAGTTTTACGATTGACATGAATAGTGGAGGGAGGGTGTTGATGACAAATGGTGGGTTTGATAGTAATAAGGAAAGAGAGGTGAACAATGGTTTGAAGTGATGTAAGGAAATCCATTCTCATTGAATGTACTCAAAATTTTTTGTCATGAGGAGAGATGATCTACTCGATTGAGGAATGATAGAGTGTGCAATCATGAGGGGATATGGACCCTAGTATATAGGTAAAGAGTAATAAAAGTACATTTGAAGAAGAGGGTGGGTATGTACTTGTTGATGAAGATTGGTTTGTAGCATGGATCATAGAATGATGGAAAACCTTAGACAAGTTGCCATTTTTCTCCCCTATCACTTCTCCCTCATCATTGTTACCTCTCTCACACACACATGCACACACAAAATTTAAATTTAATAATTTTTTTTTTTTTGGGAGAAAAATAAATTCCTCTTCATATCCTTATTATTAAGCACACAAGTAATTTATAGCTTTAAAATTAAGCATGATATGTCCTATTCCATTTTCCATATGTAGTATATAATCTTAAAATTAAACACAATATCCCCCATCACATTCTTTTCTTAAAGGTTGTACTTTTTCCATTGAAAGTAAAGTTATAACTAGGTACACAATTTAGATGCATAAGACAATAAACATAAAATAATTAAAATTGAACAATAATAGAGTTGGAATTGTAGTAAAGGTCATTGTAGCTTGAGAAAGGATGGCATAGGGATGTTGTTGTTGATTCGCTAAATCATTGGAGGATTTGAGAGGAGATTACTCTTAAATATATTGATAACATTAAAAACACTATCACATCTAAATTTAAATAAAATTATGGTGCTACAAAGAAACAAAGATTAAGAAAAAACAAATTTACTATAAAGAAATTAATAACAAGAAGTTGAAGTTGAAAACTCCGTCTCTTTTATTGGGTAATTTAAAAAAAATATATATATTGCCATAAATTTTATAACTAAACTTAGCTTTGAACGAGGCCTAAACCACCTTGGGAATATAAAATTTGAACTTATATGATATGGAATAAATGAAGAATAAAAGGCTTTCACTTAAACTACTCTTCTTATAAGCTCATAGAAACTCGATTCTACAATTACTTATAAATATCCCTCATAATTTGCTAGAATCATATTATTTATAAATATCACTCATAATTTGCTAAAATCACATATATAGTATATATATATATATATATATATATATATATATATATATATATATATATATATATATATATATATATAAATATAAATATATAAATAACTAATTAATATTAAAAACAAATCAATTTAATTTTCTAATTTCTTAAACATCAAAAAACCAAAATTAATCATAATCTCTGGTCTCTTTTACACATATTAATTTAATTTTAAAAATAAAATAAAATAATGATAATTTCTCTTTTTCATATAATTTTATTTTTATATTTTTTTTCCAATTTTTTCAATTATATTGTTAATATTTTTAATATATTAATTTATAATATTATCTTATATTTAATTAATACTTTTGTGTTTATTTATTTATTTTAATTTTCATGTTTATAACATTATTTAATCTTTTTATTTTATTTTTTAAACTTTTTCTATTTTTTCTTTGTCATTTAATTAATTTTTTTTTGTATATTTTATTATTTTTCCATTTCCATTTTTAATTTTTTTTTTTTTTTTTTTTTTTACCACATTATATTTTATATTTAAATTAATTGTTTTTATTCTTCCTTTTTATTTATTTTATTTTTATATTTATAGCCCCCACATCTAGTTTTTTCCATCTTTTCCTCAACCTTTTTAATAATTGATCGGTAGTTTAGAACACGTCTTTAGGATCTGTTTACCTTCTTGATGAGTGACAAACTCAAAACACCACGGTTGAAATATTTTATACACGGTTATTAATTAGAGGGTTGCAAGAATATTTGGTTTATGTTGGTTTGGAAAATAATTCATTGTTGAAATATTTTATACACGGTTATTGATTAGAGGATTGTAATAATATTTACCATGGATAAGGGTGATTTGGAAAATAGTTTAATTATGTTGGTGTTTTTTATTTTATTTTAAATAATGATAGGTGTGTATATTTTGGAATTGAAAGAAAATTTTAGAAATTTTAGATTAAATAGTAAAGACGTTTTTAATAGTTACTATTACTTTTAATCTTCAACGTTCCATGTTAAAACCACTTTAAATATGTAACTACCACTTTGGCACCAAACAACTAATAATTTATGAAAGTTAAGACCACTTTAAATATGCAACCACCACTTTGGCACCAAACAACTAATAATTTATGAAAGTTAAGACCATTTTAAATATGCAACCACAACTTTGGCACCAAACAACTAATTACAACAGTGTTGGAGTGTTGGAGCTGTTGCTCAACAAAAAGAAAATGGAATTATAAATAAAACCACTTTAAATATGCAACCACCACTTTGGCACCAAACAACTAATTACACCAGTGTTGGAGGCTGGAGCTGTTGCTCAACAAAAAGAAAGGGTACTATAAATAATACTAGTGAAACACAATATTATTAGGAACTTGTAAAATTGTAAAATATGGTAACTTAAACCATTTTTTTTTCCAAGTATATATATACAAATTATTTTGATTTTGATTAATCATTCAAAACACAAGGGGCATAAATATTACTTAATAAAATTATATTAAAAAATAAAAAATCTAAAAAAGTTTATGTTGGCCAATTGTCATAACTTTGCATAACAAAATGCCAGGTAGATAGCTCCTCATTATTTTTCATGAAAAATGAAATTCTTAAAATTAGAAATTTTAAGTAGAAAAAATCAATTGAATTTTTTTTTGGTTTTTCATTAGTCATAAGTTTTTTATGATTGTTTTTTCTATTTTACTTTATTGCTTTCTCATTTTAAATTTTCTAATTTTAAAAGAATTCCTAATTACATTTATTTTCATCATATGTCTACTAATTGTAAAGTAATTTCAAAATATGTTAAAACTCTCCCATAATAAAATGTTAATAACTATAAACTTAAACAAAGTCTTTCCTTAGAAATCACATAAGAGAATTTTTTTGGTCGACGCGCCTTTCGAACCAACAAGTGTCATTCATCATCAAGCCCTGATGATGAACCCCACTTGGTTCGAAATGGATCAATCAAAAAAATTATCCAAAATTATCTTATGTGATTTCTACGGAAGACTTTGTTTAATTCATTAAGGATCACAAAAACTTGAATAAAAAACTATAAACTTTATATAATTAGATTTATGGAATTTTGATTTTTTATTAAATAAATAAACAAGATATCTAGTTAAAAAACTTCTAAATAAAAAATATTTCATTTATTTTTCTATTTTATATTAAATAATTACAAATTAAATTTAAATATTATTTATTTGGCCGCTTCCATTCTTCAGCCCATCAGATCAACTCATCCATTAGAATAATAAAATGGTTTGGGTTAATGAATGATTCCATGCCGCTCTAGTCTTCTGCAACTGCTAATTAGATCAACTTATCGATTGGAATAATGTTTTTTTAATAATAAAATGGTTGAGGTTAATGAGCGATTTTGTGTAAGTGGCAAGCATCGTGTTCGCCATCGAATCGGTTGTCTTCGCATCGTTGTGGTTTGTATTCTTTCCGGAACTAAACATGTTTTTTTGGCATTTTGTAAATATGTCAAAATATTAATTTGAATTTTAAATTAAACATGTTTAATATTTAATATTTTTAATCTAATGTAGTTTTATTTAAAAATCAATTTAATTGTTATTATGTATAAGCATAATATAAATTTAAAATATGAAGAAATTTACTAATATTAAAAAAAGATATGGTAATATAAATAAAAAATACAATAGATATCTTAAATAAATAAAACTATTTTTATACTTATTTCATATGTATGGTAATAAATAAATATAAAAGAGTATAAGGTGTAAGAAATAAATAAAAAATATATATAATAATATAGGAATTAGAAATCAACATCTAATTATATACCAAGCTATGAACAAATACCTTGGACCATTATTATTAATACCATGCAAAAAAACATTATTACCCTAAATATTAATATTAAAAGATTATTATTATATTATATACAATATAATATTCATATTAATATATTATAATATTAATATTAATTTAATAAATTTGGATTAATACAATATTAAATTTGTTATATTATAATATTTATTAATATATCATGATATATGTGTTAATCCTAGATATATATGGGAGGGAAGAAAAAAGACATAGAGTGATAGAGGTGGAGAGATAGGGGGAATGATAAGGGAGAGATGGAGATAAACTGAAGGAAATGGGAGATGACAAATGCAGAGAAGAAGAGAGATAGTAGTGAGAGAAGTGGAGAAGGGTAAGAGAGGAAGAGCGGGACATAAAGATGGAGGGGGGAGAGGGAGGAGAGGGAGAAGAAGAGAGTGAGGGAGATAGTGAGAGGATTGGAGGGCGGAGAGAGAGAGAGATGGGAGAAGAGAGAGGGAGGTAGGAGAGAGAGGACTTGAGAGAGAGTAGGAGAGAGGGAGGGATAGAGAGATGGAGTTGTAGGGGGAGAGAGGGAGGGTAGAAGAAAGACATATAGAGTGAGAAGTGGAGAGAGATAGGGAGTGACAAGGGAGAGATGGAGAGAGAGTGTATATGTTTAGGGGTGAGATAAAGAGAAAATAAGGAAAGATGGAGACAAGGTGGGAGAGAAGTAGAAAGGGAGGGATATAGTAACATGTTGAGAGAGAGAGAGAGAGAGAGAGAGAGAGAGATGGTGGAAGAGAGAGGATTGGAGGGCAAAGAGGGAGAGGGAGAGAGGACTTGAAAGAGAGGAAGAGAGTGATGGGGGAAGAGAGAGGATTGGAGGGGAGAGAGTGAAAGAGAGAGAGATGGGGGAAGATAGAGGGAGGTAGGAGAGAAAGGGAGATAGAGGAAGGAAAAGAGAGAGGACTTGAGAGAGAAGAGGAGAGAGGGAGGGGTAGAGAGATGGAATTGGAGGGGGAGAGAGGGAGGGAATAAGAAAGACATAGAGAGTGAGAAGTGGAGAGAGAGAGAGAGAGAGAGAGAGAGAAGGGAGAGATGGAGAGAGTGTGTGTATGTTTTTGGGTGAGATAATGAGACAAAGAAGGAGAGATAGAGAGAAGTGGGGAGAGAAGGAAAGAGAGAGGCATATAGTAACAGAGTTGGAGCGTGAAGAGAGAGAGAGAGAGAGAGGTGGGAGATGTTGATTTCTAATTATATTTTATTGCTTGCACTACATGTATTTATTTCAATGTAGATGATTTCTAATGCTATTTGATTGCTTGCACTAAATGCATTGATTTCAACTTAGATGTGATTTCTAATCCTATTTTATTGTTTGCACTAGGTGTATCGAATTCATCGTAGATGTTGGTTTCTAATCCTATTTGCTTACTTGCACTAGATGCATTGATTTGAGTGTAGATGTTGGTTTCTAATCCTATATGCATACTTGTATTAGATGCATTGATTTCAGCGTAGATGTTGTTTTCTAATCTTATTTGATTGCTTGCATTAGATGCATTCATCCCAGTATAGATGTTGATTTCTGTTTTGATGTAATTGGATGTATAATGGTATATTAATTTTAAAGTGATTGGATTAACAATGTGCATTGATTTCGATGTAAGCACAAAAATTTATTGACAATATACATTGATTTTTATGTTATAGTAATTCAACCTATTAATATTATAGAGCAAGAGAGACAAGGTATGATGTTTACTACAACAACTCGAGCTAAAGATTTAAATAGTTTACGATTTCAACTATCTTTTTCATATAATTGATATGAAAAGATGCCAAAACTAACAAGGGTGACAATAAGAATAGTAAAAGAAAATAATTTGAGATTGATGACAATGAAGACTATTTGTAATTGACTACATTCTTATTATTCACATTTTCTATCATTAAACACTATTACATTGTCATTTTGCATTCAAAATTTTTATTTCATCAATTTTCACCATTAAAGTTATTAACAATATTTTTCATCTCAACAAACTGAGGTAAATAAGAAAATTTAAAATTAAAATGACTAGATAAATCTCAGACATATTTAGCATATTTAAAATGATTATATTAATATTAGATGTATTTACATATTATTGATAAAATTAATCACGCGTTCGATAGATTTTCCTTGGTCGAACATGACTAAAACTAGCTTAGATCCATCTTAACTCTGGATCTTTCAAGTGCCGAGAGGGATCAAATCTCTCGAAGTGAAAACCTTTCCTCAAGTTTTTCACTAAAAAAAGAGGTTTGCACCTCGAGAGATTTGATCCCTCTCAACGCTTGATAGATCTGGAGTTAAGATGGATCTAGGCTAGTGTAATCATTTACATGTGTTATCTAGAATGACATACATTTGAGGGTATAACATTTCAGAACTATGATAAAGAAAGTAATGCAAAAAAATCGAGTTTTTCATCTAGTGAATTTTTATTAAACGAATGGACAAGATTTCATATTAAGGGAATATTCTTCATCTAAATGAAATGAAAAGTATTTTAATCATTTTTTTTGCTTCATATAAAAAATTTACAAATTAAATTTAAATATTATTCATTTGAGCGCTTGTAAATCCAAGCCACTCCATTCTTTTTGGTCGCTTCTATTATTCCGCCCGTTAGATCAACTCATCCATTAGAATAATATTTTTTAATAATAAAATGGTTGGGGTTAATGAATGATTCCATGTCGCTCCATTGTCTTCTACAACTATCGATTAGATCAACTCATTGATTGGAATAATATTTTTTTAATAATAAAATGGTTGAGGTTAATGAATTGATGCAGGAAAAAATTAATTTTCTTTGCAGAGTTCAAATTCTCAATCGAAATTAAATGCACATATTTCATTATTTAATCCATTAAATATTATTCACCACATCTCAAATCATTTAAAATAACATACACAATAATACAAAGATCCATACAAAGAGTCATTGAAAAATATGCATTTCCATTAAACAAAGGAAAATTGTACATGCATAAATTCATAATCATACATTTCTTTCTTGGCATGCTTCTACATTCATTTGGCCATTTTTTTTCTTTAGGCTTACAATATTTATAATAACATTTGTAAATAAAACAGATTTTAGTAGATCCATAAATCAATCCACAAATCACTCATGCTTTTCAAGGTAGAATCGCTTTTGCCTTATTGACAAAATATTTCCTATCCGTATCTTTTCTAAATCCTATAAGCACCCCCAAGAGTTTCTAAGGTTTCTAAACTTTTCTTAACCTAACAACTTGCTAATTGCTACCAAGAATTTTTCTCCCACAACCTCTCATGATTTATTTCCTAGATTTTCCATGCTTTAAAAGGTAAATTTTCTTCTTAAAAATATTATCTCTGTCTATAGTTCTCTAAGAAATAAATAAATTAAAATTATTTAAAATAAAGAAATAAAATTCATTTTCCATGTTAAGACCTATTTTGGAAATTTGTCTCCAAAAATCTTGATGACTTGGAAGCTCTAATGTTCCTACATCAGACTCCCAAGGTAGAAAAAGTTCATGACCTCCTGGTCACGTGTTATCAATTTATGAATCCCCCAGGATCCCAAAACTTGTGTTGTAGTTGTCCTTTCATCTTTACATGTTGTTGTTCACTTGCTTCGTTGATTCAAGTATTTCAGTTAGCTGGACATTCTTGTTTTTTTTTTCGTTGTTGCACCCTCTCTTGGATGTTCTCCTCATCGGCATCCATATTCCATCAATCACATCATTGAAATCTATCCTTAGATGAACTTCACACTTGTTTTCCACATGCTACTGCATATCCTCCTTTTCATAAAAGTTATAAAAATGTTATTCAATTTTGGCTTACATGCCTCATTTACAACCTGTTGGTCATACATTGCAGTGTTCCCCTCCTTGTATTTCAAGACAATTCCCTCTTCTTCTAGTTCTAATTTTGCATATTGAATATGTAGTCTTTGACTTATTATCCTCTTCTCCAAAAAATTAAGTTCCTCATACAATTCAACAAAACCATATTGAATTTTATTTGTAACATCCATGCAATATCCATCACTCGGGTCTTCTGCCAACCGCTCTTCCAAAAGTTCCATCTCTTCTTCTATGCTTCCTTCCTTTGGAATAAGACTTCCATTTAGTATTCCAATGATTGGAATCTCCTTAAGTATGTATTCATGAAGTATCTCTTCATCCTCTATAATCTTCTCAACATTATATTCTTGAAGAATTTATGCACCATCGTTATCCTTCATGACAACTTCCAATAACTATCCATCTCTAATATTTATGAACACATGCTTAAGAAAAAACTCTTCAATCTTAGCCATCCCCTCTAACAACTTCATTTATTCATAACCCTGCGTAAGCACATCATCTAAGTTTCATTCACCACTTGCAACCATACACAAAGTGCCATATGAAAAAATACGAGGCTTCTTATTTGATGCCCCAGCCACCACATCTCCATGTTAAACTAGATTAGTTATCTTGTTTATCAAAATGTGAATAAATTCTTCCTCAACATCTCTAGCTTCCTCTTCATCAAGGAATAATCCTTGTTAAAAAATATACATTTCATATTTTGCTGTTCTGATTTCTTCCTTCAAGTGACATACAACCTTTGTCTTAGCTTCATTGGCAATGAATGCCATCTCATCTTCTTCTTATTTATTTTCCAACCATAGCTCTGGTCTTCCTCATATTCCTGTAGCAACTCCACTAGTACACTAAGATGTACTTTCAATTCAACCATTCCCCTCTTGTAGTCCTCATCGCTCATTTTCTTCATGCTAGCTGTCCTGGAACTTGTTTTCATTTGATTATGACTTCTCTCTGAACCCACTATATGGCTATTAGTATCCGTTTTTATATTTTCCTTTTGTGAACACTCCTTGTTCACATGTGAGCGACAACAAGCCTTCTTCATCTTGTAACAAGTCTAAGTTACTTGTCACAATACTAATTTCTTCTCTTGGTAACTCCTCTCTTCTCTTTTTCCTTGGCAATTCTACCCACACTCACTATGGAATTGCCTTTGGCAACTTCTACCCAACTTCTACTTATTGGAAGTTGTCCTTCTCCTAATTCTTTGTAGTAGAACCTTTCACCTCCTTTCAGAGCATGTATGCTCCTTAGCTTCAAAATATTTTAGGCTACTGCAATTTCGTCTACTCACCTTCACTTTAGAGAACTTATGTTGTCCTCATTTCAATAATTCAATTTGTCACTCAATTCTGTCACAAATCCCTTCACTTGAGAGCTCTACATGTTCACGTTTCCTCTGTCACAACTTCACTTTTTGCAATGGATGTTATATAAAACTTTCCTTCTCTGTTACTTGCAAACACCAATTCCTTACGGCCATAATTAATATAAAAACACCGTATCCATCTTTATAAGATTTGTGCAAAGATCTTATCTTCAACAATCTTTCTTTGACTCACTCCACTGAACCAATTATTTTCCAGGAGCACACCTGCTTTATACTTTTTCAAAAATATCCCTCTCAAAAACATACCAACTCTTTCAATCTTTTGTAATCATTTCCAATTTCCAAAGAGCATTCAGGCTCTAATACCACTTGATGCAAGGAAAATTGAATTTTCCTTGTAAAGTTCAAATTCTCAATTTATATTACATGCACATATTTCATTTTTTACTCTATTAAATATTATTCACTAAATCTCAAATCATTGACAAATATGCATTTCCTTTAAGCAAAGGAAAATTGTACATGCATAAATTCATAATCATACATTTCTCTCTTGATTCTACATACATTTGGCCATTTTTTTCTTCTATAAGTTTACAATATTTATAATAACATATATAAACAAAATAGATTTTCCTAGATCCATAAATCAATCCAGAAATAACTCATTTTTTTCAAGGTAGACTCGCTTTTGCCTTATTGATAGAATCTTTGTTATCCATAGTTTTTCTAAATCCTAAAAACACCCCCAATAGTTTCTAAGATTTATAAACTTTTCTTATCCTAACAACTTGCTAATTGCCACAAATATTTTTTCTCCTGCAACCTCTCATGATTTATTTCGTAAACTTTTCATGCCTTAAAAGACAAATTTTCTTCTTAAAAATCTTATCTCTATCTATAGTTATCTAATAAATAAATAAATTAAAATTATTTACAATAAAGAAATAAAATTCCTTCTCCATGTTAAGACATTGTTTGGAGTTATCTCCAAAAAAAATTTGATGATGTGGAAGCTCTAATGCTCCTGCATCATGAATGATCTTGTGTTAGATGACAAGGCATTGTGTTTTCCATCATCAGACAAATCGGTTGTCTTCACATCGTTCTGGTTTGTATTAAACATGTTTCTCCCAACACAGTAGGCTCTTCTCTGCGAATTGAGCCAAAGATGGAACCCATTGCATGCAGCCTATAAGAAGAAATTAACTCCTAGGAAACAATGAACATCTAAGTTCAAAAGGGTATATCTGGTACATTCTCGTGAATAGGATACTAAAATGGCTCAAGAGTAAAGAAAATATACACAAATTTTCTGAATTGCCTTCAATTTATCTGACCTCCTACCTTTGATACCTAAGTTATGAGGTAGTAAATCTATTCTATGCAAAATTGGGAAAAAATTATGGTTAAATAATTTATATGCTTCATATATTTTATATGAATTTTTAATACAAATGCTCTGTATTGTTTAGCTATTGAAATTGGCCAAAGGACTTGAATATAACCCAGACACCTCCTGCAACCTGCAAAGAGAAACGATTGCTGATGGTGGTGTCTATGCCCATATCTCGTTGAAACCCTATCTATGATTAAAACTAGGGATTGCATTTTAATCTATAACATAAGAGGCTTGTTTTATGATGTCATTGATTTAATTCACTAAAATTTTCATATATAAAAATAACAATTACATTTATATTTTCTTACGTCTAGCTTTATGGGTGCGGTGGTCATGGGAAAATTATCTTATAGGTACGTTGTCTATTGTCATTGAGAGTGTGAATGGACAATGAACAGTGGCTAATGCGGCACTAGTAATACCATGGAAGGCACTCAGTAGATAGATAAACAAAAATATAATAATATGTCTAAGTGACATGCCTATGTCCATGGGCGATTTTAGTTGAACATATTTTTTTTTTCGACATGAAAAAAACGTTTGTTTTGTATTATATAAAACAATACATAATTCAGAAAATTGGACTTCTGTAATCGATTTTTGCAAGTAGCTACAATCTATATTTGGCATACATATACATAAACCCATATTATTCATACAAATCATCAACACTATATGGCACTAATGTGTATAAAAAAATAGTGATTATTCATCATTATCAACCATGTATTAAAACATGATGTATTCCGATATATATATATATATGTGTACCACATACAAAAAAAATAAAAATAAAAATAAAACATATAATGTTTACTTATCTTTTCTGGCAACGTCCATATTTGTTTAGAGACTATAGGATTTAGTTGAACATATACTTTCAACCATGATTTTCCCATCTTCTATTGAAAATAACCATGATTTTCCCATCTTCCATTGAAAATAAAAAAGTGAGAAGATGACGTAAGCTTTTGTTTAATAAGAAAATTTAAAAATTAAATGACATGTATTATTTTAATGGTTAATTACCGTTGAAATTAAACACAAACCTATTCATGTAATCATTTACATGTGTTCTCCAGAATGACATAAATGTGAAGGTATAACATTCCACAACTATGATACAGAAAATAATGTAAACAAAATCGAGATTTTATCTATGGTTCGGTGGGACTTCATTTCCATGGCCATTGCCGCTTGAGCTACCCCATGTGGACTCCTTATTCAAAAATTAAGTTGTAATATTAAAATTAATTAATAGAATGAAAATCATAAGTATGTATATTTTGGTTTTATTTTTTAATAAAAAAAAGATTAAAAATGAATATTATTCTTTAAAAAATACAAGTAATTGTGTTTTTTAAAAGAAATAGTCACTTTTTAAATAAATGTGATAGGTATTTAAAAATAAATCTATTAAGATTTATCAACACTCATTGAACTAAACTAATTGTAAATATATTATAAATTTTGATTACAAAATTGTGGTCTCTTGGTATAGTAAATGAAATCTCACAATTGTGCGAAAGAGGTTGAAGCAAGATCTCTCGCAGTTTAACGTTGATTATGTTTTAATTTTGAAAACATTGCTAAAGGTTTAACAAGGAGCCACTGTCGTGGCGGTAGTCCGTGCCGAGGTCTGCAAGGACAACACAAATGGATTGTATACTGTCCGATTTGAAATGTGATTTGAAATGAAACTACAAAAAATATTACATTAAATATTTAATCTTATGATATAAGATTGATTCTATTAAATTATAATATAGAAATACAATACTGAATCTGGAAAAAATGCAAGCGAAACTTATAGTGGGTGGTATAGTTACTTGCTTTGTGAATGTAGTTTCTCTTGTTTGAAAATGCCCTTAAACCAATGCGCAGAAGCATTCCAATGTAGTTTCTCTTGTTTGAAAATGTCCTTGAACTAGCGCGGAGAGGCCTTCGAATATCTTTCCAAATTGTCTTTGTAATCCACATAATATAAATTGAGAAGATAACCAAAACGAGGAGACTATAACTTACCTAAATATAGAAGGGCATTAAGATTGAGACAATACTATCTTATCCTAAAGCCCATCGCTCTTTGAAAACAATACTATAGACGAGATTGCAATGCATTGGTATACCTGCCGAAATAGGACAGCCAGGGAACCAGCAACAAACAAATATTGTTTCAGTATTGACGTTTGAAATTCAGCATCAACTCTGCCATAAAACCGCAACCCACACAGTGAAAAACCTTGTTTGTTCAACACAACGTTTTGGAAAGCAGAATGGAGCTACACCAAAATAGAAATAAGATACAACCAGGAAATCAAGAATGGAACCAACAACAAATATTGTTCATATTTATAGGAACAAGACACAACCAAGAAACCAACAATAATGTTCATAATTTTAGTATTGGCCTTTGAAATTTATGGCGCTTTGAATTTGCAGCATCAACTCTGTAAAAATCCGAGGCCGAGACTTAAAAACTCTTTGTTCACCATAGTTGTCGACAACCGAATGGAGCTTCTGCACCATCTACAACTAAATCCTCTTTTTCTGTCATAACGCTCATACTAACCCTCTTATTTTATATAAAAGATGTATAAAATAGTTAGTTGATAATTAATTTTTTTGCATTTATAAATCAATCGTCTTCATTTCCTTTCTCAATATGCATTTAAATATTTTTTATAATCTTCTCTGTTATTCATGTGTCCGATGAATTCCGCATTCATTGTTTATCCAATTATGTTAATATCTATCTATTGTCAAGATATGGACCAAGCTCTGACCAAGGATGAGCTGTATCTACTTGGCACATGTAAATGCCTAGAGAAGGGTGCACTTTCCCTCTCTTAGAACTCATGTGTGCAGTTTCTAGAGCTTTTTATAATGGCACTCTTCAATATTCGGTGTCTATAAACACATGCAAGTGATTTATTACAGAAAGTGCTTCAAGAAATCCTTATATATAATCTAGATCGACTGAAGAATTGAAACTTATTTGCCAGCTTGGCACCAGGCAACTGAACTTATTTTCCAGCCTGACACCACACAATCAAACACCATTACATCACATGTGGCAGATCAAATTAGTTTCTTTTGCATCAGTCCGAACTCTAGATGTTCTATGTCAACTTGGCACCAGGCAACTGAACTTATTTTCCAGCGTGACACCACACAATTAAACACCATTACATCACATGTAGCAAATCAAATTAGTTTCTTTAGCATCAGTCCGAACTCTAGATGTTCTATGTCAACTTGGCTCTACGCACATAACCATGTAGCAGACCAAACTATTCCCTAGTCCACTCAGTACACAATAATATAATAAAAATCAGAGCCAATCCAATCCAATCCATCATTCATGAGGTAATCACCATCTTAATTTGGGAGGAAAATACTGCACAAAACAACAAGAGAGTCAATTCATAGTCAAGCTTTCCAGACAAATCAGCACAATTTGTACAGACAGTGCAGCTTCAAATGAATGCATATTGCAGGAAAGTTGTAGAATGGATGAATACCAAGACCAACCTTATCAATGAGTGATTGATAATATGGCTTCACTTCCTCCACATCAATTCTGACCTTACTCTTGCTGTATAAATCATATTTATTGTTCACATGAAATAAATAGTGATCAGAAATGCACTCAAGATTATAACAGTTATGTTAAGTAAAGAATGAGAATGACCCAATGCTCAGTTTCTTACTTGAATATTTTAACCCACTTGAGCATCTCCTTATCTTCATCATTCAGCAAGTGCATGTATGCACCTTCACGATGCAGAGTTGTAGCAAAATACACCATCCATTAGATGTGTTATTAGTCCAGTTAAATCAGAATTTTTAGGTTTACAAAGAAAATGAGATATTGTTTTGCTTACGGTAGAAAGAGTGAAATCTTATGACGAAGAGAGTTGCAGGAGGTAATGTTGTGTTATTCATTTTAGCCACCTGTTCAATCCATCAATGAATAAAACAATCAAAGATTCTATGTAGGCATGAAATGAAGTGATATGTTGGCTTATTTTCTGAAAGTATATTACTCATCATGACCCCATGACATAAGAACGTTGTCCAGCCCACATTTTTTAGAGTACACCCCGTTTTTACTGTTGTATTTTGGGTTGTCAAAATCTGGATTGTCCTTGAAAAACTACACACAACAATATGAAAAACCTTTTAATCATTGGTATATTACAAGAAATCTGCAATGGACCAAGAACAAAGTTTTCAAAAAAATACCAAATTGTAATCATTGGTATATTACAAGAAATTTGAAATGGACCAAGAACAAAGTTTTCAGAAAAATACCAAGTTGGAAAATGAACAGAGAAGCTAGATATACATTACCTCGTGGTGAACAATGGCTTCACTGAAAGGGCATCCCAAAGGAAAAGTGTCACCTGTATAAATTCAAATATGAAAGTTTTTTTTATTAGACATGATTAACAACCAATCCAGTCCATTGCCCAGAACAATCCAGCATCTACGAATTATAACTAAAATATCATTCAGGACTCTTTAGGAAGCTAAAAGCATGAGAGATGTAAATGATGAATACATTCCATTTCATTTTACAGTGGGTGATGTTCACTGAGCTCTCACCTACAACTGCCCATTGAGGCTCCCCTCCAAAGTTAGGATGCAGTAGTACCTTGCCCAGATCTGCATGCATTTTCTCAATCACAATTTCATCTATAACTCAATCACAACTCAACTAGAAGTATAATCCTATGACATATACTGAAATAGATTATTGTTGAACTAATCTCAGTTGGTTTGCTGCACAAGTTAGTATTCAAAGAGTTAGATGGGGTGCAACTCATACCATGGATGAGGCCAGTCAAATGAAGCCAATCTTCATTTGGGTAATCTTTACAAATAGCCTCTGCTGTTTGTAGGAGGTGTTCTATTTGAGGTTCATTGAGGTCAGGGTCACTCTCATCTACGAACTAGTTTAATACTTCACAACATTCCCAGATGCTCATGACAGTTTTGTCAAGTTTACCATAATGTTCGCGCTTACTTAATGCCTGCAACCACACACAAAATAATACACCAATGTGGATAACCAAACTCTTATTACAAGTGAGTGCATCCATGGTAACACAATTTTGATGCAGTCTAGATATTGTGCCTCAAACTCTATTCAGCAGAGATGATTTTTCTAGTTCTTTGTCTCTCAAATTGATTACAGAATTACTAAAAAAGAGATTTGTAGTGTAGTAATAATAATTTAATTTTAAAATTATTATTAAAAGAGACATCAAATTGATATATAAAACACTTTTATTTATGAGATAAAAGATCAAATATTCAGCAATTTGAATTTGATAATTAAAGATCTGAGAAAACATCCATACTCATGAAATTAAAGAGTATCCTTATGTAAATTGTAGATTATGGACTCCCAGAATTCTCTGGGATTCTAAAGACATGGACTAAGTTGCCCATGTCCCGAAATATTCAAGGAATCCAACATCGGCTTAAGCTCACAATCGAAAATGGGCATATTTTTTTCATGGATATATTTTCAACCAGCAAAGTCTGTAGCAACTTGGTTCTTATCTGCATTACGAGAATAATTATAATCAAGGGAGACACTAGCAATGTAACCTTGGAGGAAAATGTTATGAGAAAACTTATAATTAAGGGAGACATTAGCAATGAGAGTACAGAACTTACGTAATCATATGTCTGGTTGATGTGATTAAGTCTATAAAACTCTTGCACACCAGCCTGCCTCTCGCTTTCGCTTTCATAGTTTCTGTTAGGGCTCAACCATTAGTTTTTCACATAATTTGTCATGCGACGATCTACCTGGTGAAGTGCTCTGTAAGGTTTCAATACCTGAAAGCATGACCAAAGGCATTGATTTCTGGTGTGACAAAACCCCCATCCAACTGAAGAACGTGGGATTGTGAATGGCCTGTTTGGGTTTTTTTGATATCATTTCCTTCTAGGAGGGGATCTGCAAAAGCATTTATTTAAAACATAAAATAAAATCATCTTATCAGATGAAAATTTTTAGAGATTGCATTACAAAACTAAGAATATGACAAGGGAATAAAAATTCATTTCATTTCAATATAAGGTGATGACCTTGAACAATGATTGTCATCTTCAATTGAATTCAGTGTGCTTAAAATCTGATTGAATCGCTGAAAGAACCTGCAAGGAAATCAATATATCTATTTGGTCTAAGCATATCGTTGGCTGTAGCCATAGTTTGAGAATACACAAATCAAACTGCAATCAATATAAAGACAAGCAAATGGAGACAAAATTTTAACCATACCGCAACTCTGGTTTGAGCAACAGAGGACTGAGTACAAAAATTGGAAGGAGGCAAAGAGTACAATTTAGGGATGTTGTATATATAGTGGAGAGGGCTTGTTGGCGCTTGCAATGCCACCTCAACCGATTCAGGAGAATGAGTCAGACAACATATCCGATTATAGAGATATGTCAGAATTTGTTACGCCAATTTATTTATGTTTATAAAAAAGCAGAGGAATATCAATCACTAACAGATCATACTTAATCAAATTGGTACAACGCTAACCTGCTGTAGTGCTGCCAGAATTTTTTACACCGATTTATATATATTTATATAAAAGCAGAGGAATATCAATCAGTAGCAAATCACACTTAATCAAATTGTTACGATGTTAACCTGCTGCAGTGCTGCCAGAATTTGTAACACCAATTTATATATATTTATAAAAAAGCAAAGGAATATCAATCACTAGCAAATCACACTTAATCAAATTGCTACAATGCTAACCTACTGCAGTGCTACCAGAATTTATTGATAAATCACCTTTGTGGAAGCCGCTTGTGTAGCCCAGAATTAGAGAAGGCAGTGGGTGGAGGAATTTCATAAATTTTCCCTTCATTAATGCATGTTCATGGCCTGCGATTCTATCACTCAGCTAGTTGAAGCCGCTTGTGTAGCCCAGAATTAGAGAAGGCAGTGGGTGGAGGAATTTCGTAATTTTTCCCTTCATTAATGCATGTTCATGGCCTGCGATTCTATCACTCAGCTAGTTCAACTGTTCATTTTAGTGGAAATGGGAGGGTAAAAAAAAATAACAAAAGCTGGCCAAAACAAAAAAAAGAGAGGCAAGTTTCGAAATTTTTGAATTTGTAGGGTCTAGATAAATGTCGTATCTCGCAGAAGTCTCCATAAATTTCTCAAGAGTCTTGTTTTCCAATTATTACAAGTGCAAGGTGCCATGATAAAATCAAAGCCATCGTGAAGGCTACTATCACGACGGAAGAAGTTTGTACAAGTAACGAGATACGATCTCCAACCTGGAACCTCACCCATAATATAAATAGAACATTCTAATTATCAGAAGACTAACACAAATCCTAACATTATTACAAATATTAAAGCATTTAGGTCAGGTACTTGCCACATTAGCCTCCGTTGCTAGTCTGGAGTAAAGAGTTCGGCTAGAATTCTCGTCCTTATCAAACCACCCAACCTCGAATGTAAAGATCTTGGATAGCATCCGCTCTTGAATTCTTTTTGTAAGATATTCCCCCATAGCTACAAAATTGTAATGCTGCAGCACCTTCACTAAGAATGCTATTACTACCAAGGCCGCAAAAATGGAGGAGTATACTTTGATTTTGGATTTGATTTGGTGATGGTATTGAAGAAAAAATACAGATATAACTTCCCCAAGGGAAAAGGAATACACAAGTTGAACTGCTCCAAAAGCTAAGTCTCCTACACAGCCTAATAGAGCTTGCTTCCATTCCGGAGTATTTAAAAGAAGCAGTCGACGAAATGAAAGGGCGGATGGAGGCTTCTGTTCAACTATCAGTTCTCGCTGGACTGATGCAGACATGTTTGAACTCGATCTACTATAGATGCTAGAGATCCTTGCTCTCAAAGACCGGTCTAGCACAGTGGAGCCTTCGAATCGCTCATGTTGCTTATCTGCCACGGCCTGTTGCAGCTGAACCAAAGTAGCATATGCTCTGTGGGGTTTATAGATCAGATCTTCATGCGTACCTGTCTCGATCACATGACCATTTTGAACCACCGCAATCATGTCCGCGTTGCGGATTGTGGAGAGGCGATGGGCAACTGTAATTGTTGTGCGTCCGACTGAAGCTTGCTCTAGAGCATCCTGAACAATATTCTCCGATTGTGCATCTAGAGCACTCGTGGCCTCGTCTAGAAGAAGTAGACGAGGATCCTTGAGCATAACTCTTGCAATAGCTATACGTTGCTTTTGCCCTCCGGACGTCTGGACTCCACGCTCACCCACCTGTATTACCCAAATGAAAGGAAATTCAAATCGACTATACCTGCCAGAAATGGAAGATGAAAAAGAAAATATAAATTTTACCTGCGTGTCATAACCATCTGGTAGTTGACTGATGAAATTGTGAGCATTGGAAGCTTTGGCAGCAGCAATAACCTGATCTGTGCTGGCTCCATTGAATGTCATCTTGTATCTCGCAACAACCTCCATAAATTTCTCAAGGGTCGTGTTTTCCAATTCCCAGTTCCTCGACAGCTTGAACAGATCCTCGTTAATGTCATCGTAAAGATCCTCTCTGCACCACTACACTAGCGTTGTCTCGCAGCCGAAGCGGAGCCCAATTGAGAGGCTGCCTCGGTTTTTCTCTTCCATGGGCGAATTTACAGGATTTGAAATGTCACTTGCCTACCATTACGGCAGAGGGTTACTTCTGGACTCCAGCAAAAAATTAGAAGAGCTTTTCCCTAAGGTAATGGAGCTGAGGAGGAGAGATCTGTATTTTAACAGAGGCACGGGCTCAGCGAACGCAGGTGCATGCATGTTGCCATGACACGATGGGCTGTTAGCTTGCCACCACGAAGCAATGTGCTGTCAACTAACCACACTTTGAATAACAAAAACTTTCCATATCTGAAAACTCGATAAAATGTTCAGGTCTGCAATATGACCAAACTTTGGATAACAAAAACTTTCCATATCTGAAAACTTTGGATATCTTACTTTTACCCAAACATGAATGTCTTGAAAACTGTGAAGCCCGCAATAAGACCCTCAACTTTGTTGTCCATTCAGAAATTATATAATAAATTTTATATTATTTTCTAATATTAAAACTTTGGTTAAAATTGTGATGCACATAAATATTTTTGGTTCAAACAAAAGATTAATACGCAGTCAACGCTCTATTGATCGCTATTAGTCCCAGGCAGGGACTAATAATATTGAAGTGTAAATAATAGCTATACATAGCAAGTTAAAATTTATGTGGACTTGTAGAGTTAGATGTGTATCTTCTTCACTGATTGTAATCTTCCAATAATAATTATTTTATTTAGCTAAAATTTATAAAAAAACATGGACAAAGACAAAGGGAAAAAACGGAAAGTGCACACTGAAGTAATGATCTAATGTATATTTTCAAAACTAAATATAATTCTTAGAACAATAATTATTTCATTTATTTAAAATCTATAAAATATTCCTATTAAATTAAAAAGTGATAAATGAAGTAGAAACTAAAGTGCACTATGATGTACCTGTTTAAAAAAAAAAAAAAAACAAACAACTCATATCACTAATATTGATTCAACATAAGATTTGTAGAATTAGTATAGAGATCTTTTATCATTTCTATATTGTATTTTAGAAATTGGTGTTTATTTTTCTAATATGAAAGAAGTGAAATAATAACATAATTTATTTTTTGCATTGCTAGTAAGTTGTTATTAGTGATGATATATATAAATAAGATTTAGTAATAATAAATTATAAATAGATTAACTAATGTTTTTTGGTAAGTTGTTTTAATTCTCAATGTAGCATGAAGAGTAATTAGATTTAGAATTTTTTATTAATGAAAGAAATATGGTTAAAGAAATTAGAGAAAAATGTTTTCAAGTAGAGTTAGCTATAAAGAAGAATAACAAAGGATATACAGATCAATCAAACTATTTATGGCCTTGTATCACCATATAATTGACTCTACTATCACTGCAAAGGAAGGGGGGAGTGGAGTAACCACTTGGTTCTTGAAGACAATTGTGGATTAAAAGTGGAGAAATGGAGGAAAGCATAGAAACTTCTAAATTACTTATTAAAAGTAGATTCAATGTTTCATTTAGTGTTTGATTAAATTTTAAATACTACTAGGGCTCAAGTGATTCTTTTATAGCTAGGGAATAAAGATAACTTAGAAAAGAAAGTAAGAAATGCCTCTTAGTTAACTTACATGATGTAGTAAGAAACATATTCAAACAAAAGAAGACGGGGATAGATGAAAGGTACACATTTAGGCATTAGAAGGGCTTTAATTTGTAGTCGAAATCAACGAGAATTGAGCCTATTTCCATGCTCCATAGCACTAAGATTCCCCTTGTATCATACTTGGAACAATATTTCCAAACAATGCAAATATATCTACAAATGCACTACACCCTTAAAGGTAAATAAATGAAACAATGTTACCAAGTGATGGACCAAATTAGCCCTCATTTATGAGGCACTCTCCTTGATCTGAATGGATCCTTGAAGAGACAAAAGGGTTAATTGGTTATTTCTCAATATCCATTTTTTTGTGCTTAAGGCTTGTATTTAGAAGCCTTGATGCCCTGGAAAAAAATTGTGAGAATCTTCAAGAAAATTTCTAGGGAAAAATCTATGCTTAGCTTTAGGCTATATAATTAGATGCACTAAAGGATTATATCTTGACGCTCCATGCTCTGTGCATAGCATAAGTACTAACGTGTTGGTCATGTGGTAAGGTATGCAAGTTAGAAGGAGGTATTACCTCCATGCTTCATTCCCCTCATAAGTTAACAAAGGTCCGACCATCCTTGTTTTGCTCTACACGCTTCTATAAGGTACAATGTGAAATGCATGAAGGAATAAGTAAAGGTAACAAGACCAAAGGTTAAGCTCCATATAGACTATTGTGTGTAGAGGTGAGTCATGAAAGAGTCTAACTCCTCATTTCAAGCTCTACACAAAGGGGATAAGGAAAAGGATAATGACTAACGTAGCATGATGCATGCTCCACTCCACAACAAAACCTCCACGTTTTAATAGAACTAGGTGCATTGAAATAGAGAATACGGTAGCCTACTTCACGAATGACACTGGTTCCTAGAGTTTCAACACATGGACCCTTTGATGAATCATGCGAGACCACATGGCAATCCTGAGAAAGCCAAAATTCCTTGAATTTTGTAAAATTTGAAATGATGGGTAAACATGCATATGTACTATATCCACTTCTTTGGAGAACAATTGGGAGGTCATTGGAATTGAACACAATGGGTAGTACTAAGAAAAAAATGGTATGTTATACAATTTAATAGGAGTTTGACGAAGAAAAATCTAGAGGAGGTTGGTTTGGATGTTCAACTAGTCAGAAGATAACATATGAGATATTAATCCATAGGTTGGGTTGATGTCAAATTTTGATTGTTAGTGCTAGTTAGAGAGATCAAATTAGACATGGACGATTGATTAGTTCTAGAGGACAACATAAGTTATTATACTAAGCTATACTAAGCTTTTTATTAGAACTATACATTGTATTTCTTGTGTTTATATCCAAAAAGCCTTATAACTATAAAAACACCACTAAAAATAATTAGAGCAATGTTAGGAATAAGATCATGGCGTAATAAAAACAAACAACATGACTATAGAAATAGAACACAAAATATCACAATACAAGAGGGACACCAATATATGTGGTTCACTCGATATTGGCTACACCAACAAAGAAAACACTAGTCCTTCCTTTTTTCCATCCAACAAAATGAAGGGATAAAACCTACAATACATTGGTTGCAACCTCCTCCCCAGTCTCGCACAATATCCTCTCTTAGTTATAATGTTATCTCATAATAAAATCAAAATGAAATGTCCTCATAAAAAAAGGGCTGCCTTCTAGGGAAAAAAGCACCAACATAACTTTTACCGCTAGATCTATGACACAATGATGAACAATATAGATTAACTATGATATTACAATATTTTACAAGGCAATTTCATCTGTAGTTTTAATATTGTAATATTAAAAATTAAAATATTTTACCTCGTAATGACAATAATGAGGTGAAGAGGCCCCCCATACTCCCCATTAGGAGCTAGGATCGAAATGTGGTTAATATAGGATTTTTGAATGAGGAACATAATTAGGCTCCATAACCAACAAGAAACAAAACTATTTCTAAGCTAATGTTTTTCCAAATTGGATTTCCCTAAGGTATCTCTTGTGGCATCTATGTATGTGTGACTGTACTGCTAAATTATGATATCAAAGACTTGTTAAAAAAACCATGGTCAATGCTTTTGCACAATGGGTTATTATATTCTTTGATATATGATTCACATTATTCGACATTAAGGTGTGCATTGATAAATCTTTTCGCTAGATGCCTTTGATTATAGATTTATCCCTCTATTAGTGGTGTTGTTAATCTTCCTTGAAGAGAGATTGAAATGATCCAAGAGAAACCAACAAGGGGATAACCTAGATGCAACCAAAGAGATAGGAAAAATAGTGAGGGTCCATCCTTATTGGAAAGAGTTAGTTGATATAATAGTAGTTCTAAGTACCCCATGTACTTAAGAGAAGGGAAAATGCAATCATAGTGAATATCCAACAAAATTTTACTAAGGCTTTAAACCTTTACAAATATGAAATGAGGGTATTGAAATGCTAGATGAACATATGGTGTTTGCCATAAGTGTTCTTGCTATTTTATACATTAAATTTGCATCTTTTTATTCTTGTTATTTTATGCATTAAATTTGCATTTTTGTTTCATTTAGATCTCTTCTAGAGAGTTGAGATAGATCTATATAGTCTAAAGTTCATTTATATTTCCTACTTACTATATATTGTTATTTTTTTTTTAAAGTTTGATTCATTATTTTAAATTTGAAGCTCTATGTTGTATGTGAACCATTTTGGCTCATTTGAGGTGCATTATTATGCCATGTTCATTTCTTTGCTTTTTTGTTTTATGTTGTTTTTTTAAATCTAGAAGAATTGTTAACTTGTCAAAATTACCTATGGGAGGCCCATACACACACTTGCTAGGGGTCCCATTCATGGGAGTGTCTACCCTTCTATCCTAATCTCAATCAACTAAAGGATCATCAAATATTTGAATCTAGATGGGTATAATGTACAACCTACCTCTCACCATTTCAACAAATCACCTTAACTTTTAACTTACAGCTTAATGAACTAGCCCTCGATTATATATGTTGTATGTGGTTATTATTGATTTATTAAACAGTAATTATGGGTTGATCACCATATTAATATAATTTTACCTCTTATTTAAATCTTAGTGCAAAGCAAGGATGGTCATACCTATGTTAACTTATGAGGGGCGTGAATCATGGAGGTAATACCTCCTTCTAACTTGCATACCTTACCACATGACCAACACTTTAGTCCTTATGCTATGCACATAGAATGGAGCGTCAAGATCTACTCCTGTAGTGCATATATTTATGTAGCCTAAAGCTAAGCATAGATTTTTCCCTAGAATTTTTTCGAAGATTCTCACAATTTTTTATAAGGAATCAAGGTTTCTAAAAACAAGCCTTAAGCACAAAAATTGGGGTTTCTCTAGCATAACAAATATTGTGAAATAACAAATTAACCATTTTGTTTCTTTAAGCATCCATTCAGATCAAGGAGCGTGCCTCATAATTGAGGGCTAATTTGGTCCATATTTTTTTTAAGTAAGCGGTGGGAATTTTATTCATCTTTCAAAACAAAATTACAATCTATGTCAGTTGGTATGTCTGATTGGAAACTAGACTAGCTGCAATAAATCCATGTTTTCATCAGACTTTTGGTCATGATATTTCTAATGTTCTTCTATTTTGACCAACATTTACAAAATTTACAAAAATGAATATGAAACTAAGCATCCTATTAAACTTATACCATCCCTCCTACACTAGCCAATAGGCTTCACCCTAATAGTAACTAATCTACTAATAATACTGAACATAACAAAAGGAACATAATAATATCTAAGAAACAACCAAAAAAAACATATTAACATCACTAAAATCCCATATTAGTGTTTAGGGTCTTTGCTAGAAGGGGTTCCCTCCGGTTCAAGTGGATCTTGGTCACTATCTTGGCACAAGGCCTCCCCTTTTGTGCTGCAAACACAGACTAGTCTCACTTTGGCTAGTTAATCTTCATCATTTCTCAGAGCTATGTCTAAATGGTGGACATAATGTAAGAAAATAGCAATCTTTTTTTCCATAGCACTAATTTGGTCCTTCTGGAAGTGTTTTATATCCATTAGCGTTTACAAATGAGTTTTTAGCCGCTCCACCCGCTTCTGCAGAATGTCGAGCTGCTTCGAATGGGACCCCAAAGTGCTTTTCCCTGCAATGACTTTACCAATGAGCGTCTTCATGTGCCATGTTATGTCCATGGTCATGTGGTAGAGGGTTTCACGAGTCTTGGTGACCCCTGTCTCAATTACCCAATCCACATGTTCTGTGACTCGACCCTTTGACTTGTTTGCTCTTTGTTCCCCGACTTCTTGTTCCATTGCTTCTAGAATGGCCTTACCCTCCTCCGAGACTAGATTCACATAAGATTGAGCCGCATCCTGAGCCGCGGTCTCCATCCTTGTGTGCTAATGAGGGGTGGCCTTTTGCGACCCTCCTTGCGGCCTTCCCCTATGGTAAGCTTGCCTACTGTGATCCATAATTTTGTAAACAACAAGCTTACACAACAACAAACTTATCCTGACTTTGGGGAGTTCATTTTCGTGTTGGAAAAATGGTAGGTAGGATGGGTGATAAATAGTTGTTGTTGCCTAGAGCCTAAGGCTTCCACCACTCTGCAACTTTCCTCTTTCAACCATTATTGCTTGATTAGGGCGTGATAATTTGCACAAACTAATCGTCACACACAACTCACTTACCCGATTCATTTTCGTTTGGTATATTTTCATCATTTCCATATTTGACATAGTCATTAACTACATATGTCAGTGATTCAAGGAGTATGTTATATTGCTTCTAGCCTACCCCATGGTGGGAGGAGGACTATTGGGGTTTGTACCTCCCTTTGTCGTTGCCTTTCCTACTATGATCATCCACGTACCTTGCATCTAGAGAATTTTGATGCCACCTTGCTATAACAACCTTCTTTCATATTAATTGCATGTTGGTCATGGTTTTCACATTCTTATGATCATTTATCACTTCTTAGATTTTGGCCCTCTCTGGGGCTTGTCACCCCTGCCATAATCCTAGTCTAATGCTAAATGATCTCTTGCATGTCCAGCTTAGCTAAGCGATCACAATCATATTTTAAATTTCCTTCTTGGACTTCATTCCATCCATATTCACTCGTCACAGACACCTCTCTGGCCCTCATTCGCCAAGATGTCTACCACCTTGTTAGTCAATCTGCATACTAGATTAAACTCAATGGTCCACATGACTTCCAAGGAGGGCTAAGTTGGTCCATCACTTGGTAACATTCTTTCATTTATTTACCTTTAAGGGTGTAGTGCATTTGCAAATATATTTTCATTATTTGGAAACAGTGTTCTAAGTATGATACAAGGAGAATCTTAGTGATTTAGAGCATGGAAATATGCTCAATTCTTGTTTATTTTGACTACAAATTAAAGCCCTTCTAATGCCTAAATGTGTGCCTTTCATCTATCCCTACCTTCTTTTGTTTGAATATGTTTCTTACTACATCATGTAGATTAACTAAGAGGTAATTATTTCTTTCCATTTTAAGTTATCTTTATTCCCTAGTTATAAAAGAAACCCTTGAGCCTTAGTAGCATTTAAAATTTAATCAAACAGTAAATGAAACATTAAATCTACTTTTAATAAATAATCTAGAAGTTTCTCCACTTTCCTCCATTTCTCCACTTTTAATCCACAATTGTCTTC
>APFE031654444.1:70295-85051 GCA_000404065.3 Pinus taeda
AAAATTAGAACATTGATAATCTAACTTTACAAGTCCAAATAAATTCTAACTTGTTGGGTATTGTTATTATTTATATCTCAATGTTATTAAACCTTTAGCAATATTTTCAAAATTAGAACATAATTAATGTTAAATTGTGAAAGTTATTGTTTCAATTTTTTTGGCAATATTTCTTTTGAGACTAAGAGAACAAAATTTTTGGGTGAAAAGACCCTTTATAATTTAGTATTGGGATGATGTGTAGGTGTAATGTAAAAAAGTTTGTAAATATTTACATATGGGTGTAATATAGAGCCCAATATGAGTGGGATATTGTAGTGTCCATATAAAATTAAAAGTAATAAAAATAATGAAATTCAATTTATTACTGTAATTTTATTTTTATTAATAAAATCATGAATAAATTTTTACATAAAAAAAACCACATTAAAATATATAAGTAGCAACAATAAGTTAAGATCCATTTTACCTTATAAATAGAATAATGGTTATGTAACCATTTTTAAATTTAATTAATAAGCACATAAAATATTTAATACTTATAATAAACTATAATATAAAAATATGTTTAACCATGGATATTCACGTCCGCTTTTCCATAGATATTATTAACTTGTAAATAAGATTTGTTACAATAACATGGCTCATCAATACAACATGCCCAAAAACCATCTAGTTGAAATTAATGGAGAAAGTTTGTTTCATAGTTGTGTGTGTGTCTTAGATTAGAGTTAGTTCCTATTTTCTAGGAGATAGTTTTGATCTCCCTAAATTGAATGTAAATTTATATATTTGTAATTTGATGATTAATGGAATAGAGCGGTACTGCTTGGGCAGTCTCCAGGTGTAGCTTGCTCACCTGTGAGCTGCTAGCTTCAGTGTGTAAGCTTATTTCTAATTTGTCTTTCCATTTTTAACATGGTATCAAAACCTTGGTGACTAGATTAAGGATCTTGGTGGCTGAGTTGGGTCTATGTTGAGCCTTGGTGGCTGAGAGCCCTTGGAGATGAGATTGGAGAGTGTGTAAGCCTTGGTGGTTGAGAGCCTTGGTGACTGGTACAACTCTTTCTGTGACAAGGCACTGATATTTTGAGTAAGCCTGATCATCATGACCTCGTCAAGGAGAAGTCATGATGATCAGCGCTAGCTGTACACAGTGAAAGGGTGTTGATCAACATTGATGAACAGTGTTACTACTTGCATTGATCTCAAAAACTTAAAGAAATGTTCGTCAGCGCGACTAGTAGCAAGGGGAAAGGGCGCTGGTGTTTTTTGCCGATTAGAGGCAGCCCAAGATCAAATGTGCCTATGTTGGTGGTCTTGTCCAACATTTTTTTTTAAGGCCACCTGTCTGGAGTCGGATCCGTAGCACTCGGATCTGGAGTTGTTGGAGGATCTGGAGTTTGATCCATAGATCGACTGTTGGACGATCTGGAGTTCGATTTTTAGATTGGCTGTTGGAGGATTTGGAGTTAGATCCGTAGATTGATTGATGGAGGATCTCATGTTGGATCCGTAGATAAGTTGTTGGATTACTGGATTTGTAGATTGCACCAGTGGATCTGTTGTTGGAGTTATGGATCTATTGATCTATTGAAATTGTTTTGTCACAATGAATAATCACATTTTAGAGACATAAATTAATGAGAGAAATGAGCTTAATGGGTCAAATTACACCAACTAGAAATTCAAGTTGCAGACATTGATCAAGGGTTCTAGTGCATGGACAATTGCAAACGAAGATGAAGCAAATTCGACTACAGTCGGTGGTGTCACGTCTACATTAGTTCAAGATTGGGAAAAGAGGGAAAATAAAGTGAAAGCATTGTTGAAGATGTCGGTAAAAGACAACATAATCCCTCATATCCGAGAATGAAAAATCACTAATGAAATTTGGGTGACACTCAAGGATTTGTATGAAACAAAAAATACAAATCGTTTGTTGTTTCTAAAGAGTAAGATTCTCTCCATTATAATGGAGGAGAATGAATGCGTTGTTGCATTAATCTCACAGATCAAAGAACTGAGAGACAAGTTGGGCGACATAGGGGAGAAAGTGTCCAACATTGATCTCATCGTGATTACCTTAAATGGCACGACAGAGGATTATCAAATGTTAATTACAGGGCTTGTAGCGAGGGAGAAAGCTCCCACCTTTGAAGAGTTGAGAGGGATTTTGATGCAGGAAGAAGAAAGGCATGTGAAGCTGAAGCCTCAGAATGCAGATATAGAATTGGTGTTAAAGAAAAAGTTCTTCAAAGGGAAATCAGGAGGAGGACATAAAAGCGGCGGTCCATCCCAGAAAAATCCATTTTAAGGTATGTCATCTGCAAGAAATGATTCAGGAATTAAGTATTTTTATTGTGGTAGAATTGGTCATATTGCTAGAGATTGTTATAAAATGAAGATTGATGAAACCATACATAGACACAAGAGACATACATGGCATTTTGTTGGTGAAGATCAGAATTGTGATCTTAATTTATTTGTGTTTGATGTTGCTCTTACTACTGAGACTAATGAAGATGAAACTTGGTTTGTAGATTCTAGAGCATCCACTCATATGACAAGTAATAAACACTGGTATGAGGATTTTAAGGAGACCAACAATGATGCTAACATCTACCTTGGAGATGAAAAAGCATATAAGATTAAAGGGTATGGAGGTATTCATTTGATATTGCCTAATGGTAATATCAGGCGCATCAAGAATGTCATGTATGTATCTGGTGTTAAAAAGAATTTGAACTTTGTCTCCATGATTGCAAATCAGAATTTAAAGGTAAAAGTTTTCAAAACTTACTTTGTTATAAAGGATTTGTTGGATCATCAAAAGTCGATCATATTAGGAGTACGGGTTGTAGACCTATATAAGTTGAATGTTACAAGTGATGAGCCTCATCATTGGGTAATTATATGGGCCTTAATTGGCCTTAATTCACCTCCTAGTTTAGTCAAACCAACTATTCTCACAACTTATTGCATACTTTTGATTATATTTTGTTTATGAGATGAGTTAGAGTTGGATATTTTTCTTTGTGGTCTAATGTGCATGTAATGCAGGAATAAAGGATAAAAGCAAGGAACTATGGCAAAGACCTTGGTCAAAAATTGAATGAGACAAGGGAGAGGAATTATAGGAGGCAAATCCTCCTCATTTACTACCCCTCCATTTGAATATTCCTCCATCAGCTCGGAGTGCAAACATCCAAATCATGAGGACTAAAAGACAGATGAGCAAGTGAAAGTGACAGAAACCAGTTTATCTTGAGTGGGGAGCCAAGCCTCCCTAATGGGAATGAAGTCGTTGTTGACTTCAGATGTATGAGTAGAGAAGCTTAGAACCTCAGTAGTATTCAGATTTTTATTGTAAAACTTTACTTTATTTATGAGTTGCAAGACTTGTGATAGTTCTGTAATGTAATCCATGGTTTTTATAATATAGATGAGTTCTGTTTTGAGCCAACATTGAGTTAACTCAGAGGGCTGAATTTCTTGGGTTATTGCCCAGCCCAAGCAGCCAAAGCTCCTCTTTATTGTACATGTATGATAGCATAGATTTTTGGTTCTGTTTATTTGCTTAAGTAGCTTCCTGGTTCTGTTCATTTGCTTAAGTAGTTGCATTTTCTTTACAACAGTATAGCATAGATTTATGGTTTAACTGTTCATTTTCTTAAGCAGCTGCATTCCCAGTACAGTAGGGTAGAGTAGATCAATTGTGCTTTAGTTTACTTCTATTTGTGCCTTCTTTCAGGTAGCATGTTAACTAGGAGGAAAAGATCACCATAGGGTTGTCCGCAGGTGTCTCAGCCTCACCTCCTCCCTCCGGGACCATGACTTGAGGAAAAGACCCTTCAACAACTCCAAAAACACAAGTTTCAGGTTCTCGCATGAGCTTTGGAGTTTGTTGTTTGATGCAGTTACTTGTTTCGCTTCACTGTCGTCTTTTTCCATTACTCTCGGTCCACCTGCATCGTCACTGGTTTTTCTATCGTTTTCATTGAAACCTCCTTGAGCACGTTCTTCATGCATAAACCCCTTACCATCTGATCCACAACAAACCAACCTAATCACCATCTGATTCATTAGTTTATCCAACTGTCACCTCGCTTGAAGTCTTCCACCTACTTTATGCACTTTAAATCCTCACCGTCGATCTGCCTCAACTGATCTGACATCTATCATGTCGCCTCAACAATTTATGCACTTTAAACTCCCATCGTTGATCTGCCTCGCCTGATCCGACGGCTATCGCGTCACCCAATCACCAACTAGTTTGGTCAATCTCCACAGTTAATATGTCTAGCCTCATCTGACAGATATCGGACAATCTCATGTGGATTCTCGCACGACCATTATCAGCTAGAGAGCACACGTGAAAAGTTCTTTTCTTGTGCTACGTGTCGCTTAGTTAGGCTAATTGTGTGAAATTCAGAAATACAACTTACAACTTTGAGGGCACGTGAGAAACTGCTTACCGCTTTCGAAACTCGCTCCATCATTTTCACACGTTTTCTTTCCACGATATGATCTCCGCTGTCCATCCTCCGATTAATCTTGTCCCTCCATCTCGTGACTTAATCTGCGCGATAAGATCTCTGTCGTTCATCGTGTTCGTTAACCCTATTCATCCATCTATCCGCTTAAGCCCCCGTGATAAGATCTCCACTGTCCATCTTCTGTTCGTTGATCGATCCAACGGTCCTTATGCACTAATGCATCCTTACGTCCTCCTTTCACCAATTTCGATCTCCGACCGCTCTTTCGCTTGAAAACAGATTTAGTTTAGTTTCTTTACTTGCACCTTAGTATAGTTTGATGCTCTTTACTTCTGCAACTTAGATAGCAGCATTAGGTTAGTGATTGTTTTAGTAATTCTGCTTAGCATAGTTGTTTAATTGGTTAATTAGGTTATGGTGTGAGTTAGCATTACATCTTGTTTTCTTCATTACTGTAGTAGAGTAGCTCCTTCTTAGAATAGATTTGCTCTTCTTCCATCAAAGAATCAAGCTTCTTCTGACCCTATAGAAGTTTGGCTTGGAACCCCTGGGGTCCGTTGCCAAATGAACAGTGACAATAGGCAGGACCTTCACTTCTACTTATGCATATAGCACTGTCACCTCTAAGTTTGTATGAACCACGAGTTAATAAGTAAAGCCGGTAGCCTTGGGAGTTGCAACATTCTTGTTGCAATACCTAGGCTCATCAACAAGTGTGCCACATCAAGCTTTAACTTCAACGACTATGAAAACATAGAATATCTGGCATCAGAGTTTTAGTCACATCACCTTTCATGACTTATTGTTGATGCATAAACAAGGTATGGTTGATGGACTTCCTATTTTAAGAAATGAACATATTGATTGTGAAGGTTGTGCACTTGGAAAAATGCACATGGATGAATTTCCCTCTAGCTTAAGTGGGAGAAAGAAAGACATGCTCGAACTTGTGCATAATGGAATTTGTGGACCCATGAAAATAAGGTCCTTGGGTGGAGCTTATTATTTTTTCTATTTATTGATGATTGCACAAGGTATACATGGGTATACTTTCTTAGAAAGAAAAGTGATGCTTTCGAGTATTTTAAAGAATTTAGAAGTATGGTTGAAAAATAGACAGGAAAAGTCCTCAAAATTCTCTTCTCAGATCAAGGGGGAGAATACACGCTTGGAAACTTCATCAAATATTGCAGAGATCATGGGATAGCACAACAATTTACAATACCCCACACTCCACAAAGAATTGGGTTGTATAAAGAAAGAACAGAACTCTGGTGGAGTGTGCACGCAACATGATGAAAGGTAAGAACCTATCCAATGGCTTTTGGGAAGATGCTATTAGTATGCAGTTTACTTAAAGAACATAAGTCCAACTAGGTGTCTCGATCTCAAGTCTCTATTTGAGGCTTTGGATGATTTAAACCTGCAGTCAATCACTTAAGAGTATTTGGTTCTAAAGATTTTGCAAACATTCCTAAGGAATATAGGAAGAAATTGGATGCTAAAGCTATAAAATGCATATTTGTTGGGTATTATTTTGATTTCAAATCATATAAGACGTTTAATCCATCTACTCACATGGCATTTGCGAGTAGAGATGTTATCTTCCATGAACATGTTGATGAAGGGAATAAGGACATAATTTATGAGGAGTGGCACATGTCCTTACTAATTGATGACATCAATGATGAAGCCAAAGACAATTATTTACAGTAGTAGCAGCAGCAGAAAGAGGAACCTAGCGATGTGGATACATTCAACAGTCAAAGTCCATTCAAAGGTGAGAAAGAAATAAATCAAGACAGAATTGAGGCAAGTCCGCTACCAAGGAGATCAGGTCGGCAGATTCACTTATCTACAAGGTACAAATATTATGCTCTTATGACTAGTATTTTAAATGTTGTTGAGCCTGTGAATTATAATGAATCAAATCAACATGATGAATGGAGGTCAACTATGAAAGAAGAGTATGAGTCCATAATTAAAAATAAAACCTGGGAATTAGTTGAACTACCAAAAGGAAAAGAGCCCATAGGTTGTAAATGGCTATATAAACCTAAGTTCAAAGCAGATGGTAGTGTAGACAAGTATAAAGCTAGGTTGGTGGCCAAAGGGTACTCACAGAAAGAAGGAATTGATTATGAGACTTTTTCTCATGTAGCTAAGTTAAATACTATTAGGATTTAATAGCTCTAGCTACAAAGTACCATTGGAGTTTACACCAGCGAGATGTAAAATATGCTTTTCTAAATGGATATTTGAAGGAAGAGGTATATTTAATACAACCTGAAGGGTTCATTAAAAAGGGGCACGAACACTTGGTCTGTAAATTAAAGAAGACATTGTATGGATTGAAACAGGCTCCCAAATCTTAGTATGAGAAAATAGATTCTTTCTTCTTACAATATGGTTATAAGAGAAGTAAAAATTATCCAAATTTGTATACCGCATTTGATTCAAAGGGGAAGATTGTGTTGATTTCCTTATATGTTGATGATTTAATTGTCACTGGAAATTCTAATGAATTGGTCGAAGAAATTAAAGTGCAGATGTCATAGGTATTTGAAATAAAAGACCTTGGAGAAATGCATGATTGTTTGGGTCTTGAAGTCTGGAGATATTATGGCCAGACTTTTATTACTCAAGGAAAGTATATCAGGGAATTTTTGAAGAAATTCATAATGGATTAGTGTAACACTGCTTCAATACCTATAAAACAGAATGTTAAATTTCAAAGTGATGATGGTTTTAAGGAGGTGGATGCTACATTATATAGACAACTGGTTGGAAGTTTGATTTATTTGACTACAACCAAACTTGACCTAGCATATTCATTCAGTGTGTTGAGTCAGTTCATGACAAACCTCTTGAAAATCATTGGGTGGCAGCAAAAGGTGTCCTAAGGTATCTTCAAGGAACATAAATTTTGGCATTAAATATACTGATTCTTTTGATGTTAAACTGATAGGCTATTCAGTTTCAGATTGGGTAGGAGATCCCAATGATAAAAGATCTATAACGTGGTATGCTTTCAATATTGGGTCCGGGGTCATTTATTGGAGTAGTAAAAAGCATAGTATTGTATCTTGTAAAACAATTTGGTTGAGAAGGCTTCTTCATGATGCAGGAGAAGAACAAAAGGATGCTACAGTGATTAAATGTGACAACCAAAGTTCAATCAAGTTGGAAAATAATCATTTTTTTCATAAAAACACAAAACATATTGATACTCAATTTCATTTTGTTAGAGAAAAGGTTTAGTCAAAAGAGATTTTTCTTGAATATTGCAACACTTGTGAAAATGCAGTTGATATCTTCACCAAGCCTCTTGGGAAGATTAAATTTGAATTGTTTAGGGAGATGTTAGGTGTGCAAGTGAACCCTTTCTCCATTAGCGGGGGGGGGGGAGTTGAAATTAATGGAGAAAGTTTGTTTCACGTTGTGTGTGTGTCTTAGATTAGAGTTAGTTCGTATTTTCTAGGAGATAGTTTTTATCTCCCTAAAATGAATGTAAACTTATATATTTCGGATTTGATGATTAATGGAATAGAGTGGTACTGCTTGGGCAGCCTCCAGGTGTTGCTTACTCAGTTGTGAGCTGCTAGCTTCAGTGTGTAAGTTTATTTCTAATTTGTCTTTCCATTTTTAACACCTCTCATTCCACATCAAAATATTTTGTAAATATTTTATTTGAATTTAATTTTATAACATTTATGTGATTAAATCTAAAAGGAGGGGAGACGAATAGTGTGCATAGTGATAAGGTCGAACAAGACAAGAGAGAACAATAGCGATACAAATCCTATTCATCGGAGAATTACAACCTCCGGACCATTTATGGAAAGAAATGGGGTGGCAGGCCGAAGGGGAGGCCAAGAGCGGAGGCTCAAAGTTCCACGATTGGTAAGAGAACCATAATGGAGGAGGCGGGGAAGGAGGCAACACTCAACTATCACACGATCGTCCTAGAGAGAGAAAAATAAGTTGTCGAAATCTGGGAAAATGAAGTGAGGCGTCTGCGAAGGAACATTGTAGACAATAAATTTGAAGAAGAGGTGGACTAGATCATAGGCACGGGAAAATCCAAAACAAGACAGATGGTCTATCAAAGAAATTTAGAGATGACGTGGCACATTAAAACTTTAGTTGGTAAGTTGCATGCAGAAGCGACGGAAGAGAGAATCTGGCATCAAATGGAATACCAACTGGAACTGAAGGAAATCAGGGAACGATTGTGGGTGGTAGAGGAGACACTCTAAAGGGTGGCGAACATAGAACGCCTGCAGGATGATCACATTGGAGATACGAACAAAATTTTCTCAATTTACCTAAAAAATATCCATAACTTGGATATTATGTTGGGGCAAGGACATGGATATCTGACCAGATTAACGAAATATAGGGTCAGAGAGGTAACTAGAGCCAGTGACAAGCAACCGGAGAATACTGCAATTGCATCTAGATCAAGTGTGGTGAAGGATCCATCACTATCTTTGGATAAATGACCATGAATATGTGTTTAATTTTGTTTTATTTTTTCGATTGGCTGGTTAGGCCAATTCATAGTAATAGGATTATAGGTAGGCTTGTAGGTGTAAATCATAAAGTTAGATATTCAAACGGACCTCCAACAAGGTGTAAATGGAGAAGTAGTAGTAGAAAATAATTTTTTTGCAGATGTACGTAGGAGATACCATAGACAAAAAAAATATATTTTGGAATGTCTAGCTAAGTTCTGGAACAAGGCTATATTTTAGTGCAGTTTGTCTGGTTTCCAATCTAGAAGACCAACATACATGTAATTTTATGTTCTATAGCAATATAAGGTTTTTAATGTGACTTACAAAAAAAAATATAATCTAAAAGGAAAATAAATTGTAATTAGTTTTGAGATATATATACATCTCTACCACATTAAAATATATAAAGTATAAATAGTAGCAATAAATTAAAATCCATTTCACCATATAAATTAAAATAATAGTTTTGTAACCATATTTAAATTTCATTAATAAGCACATAAGAAACTAATAATATAACAAGATATCTAACCATAGATATTCACCCCCACATTAACATGGACATTATTAATCATACCATACCATGGGCTGTGGCTCATCAATACCACATGCCCAAAAACCACCACTCATTTCACAATCAAAATATTTTATAAATATATCTTTTAATTTAATTTTATTACTTTTTTTTTAAGAGATGGGTGTAATGTCTTGTTATATTTTGCTATGTAAAACATCTTGACCCGGTTAAACTATATCTATTATATATATATATATATTATATATATATATATATATATATATATTATATATTATATATATATTATAATTTAGTATATTAATTAAAACATTTTGACTCGGTGAAATTACATAAAAATAGAAATTAAACAAGAAAAATCAAATTAATAATTAAACTGGCCTAGATCCATCTTAACTCTGAATCTATCAAGCTCCGAAACAGATCAAATAGACTGGGTAATCAAAATTCACAATATATTTACAATTAACTTAGTTATATAAGTTAAATGGATAACAAATCTTAATAGATTCATTTTTAAATACTTATCCACATTTATTTACAAAGCAACCATTTTGATGGGACCCAGCCCACTTGGCACACACTTTGCACTTTATACGTGGATGGGTAGGTTTACGTGGCGAACAAAAATCTTATGTCCGCGGGATTTTGTGAGAAGTTGGTAGATGGTGAGTTAATGCAGGGAGTAAATACCCTGTACTCCGCCTCGAATTGCTCCCCTTCACCTTCATGCCTTAACCCTAATCCTTACGGCATTTCTCGATTGTTCTTCGTTGTTTTCGCTCTGAGTTTGTTCTGCTCCAACCGAGGGTTTCTTGGTCTTCTCTGATATATTGTCGTGTGTTTTTTTATGTTGATATGTTCGGCTCCTGGTGATGGAAAAGAACTCGTCTCCTCCGCTATTCAACCTGTTTGTAAGCTTAATGACAATGGCATTTGGTGTTGAAGGCTGTTCGGCCTGGTTCTGTGGCTTGCTTTCGGTAAGTGGTTTTTATTCTTCTCTCCCTTGCATACGCGGTTTCCTGCAAGTATTGTTAAGCTCTGGTTATAGTTATTGTATTTTCGCCGTCTCTGTAAATGTCGTGGTACTTTATCTGGGTTTTGGTAGTCATTGATAGAAACCGTTGTGGTTTTGCTGTGTTTTCTTCCGGCACCTTACTGTCTCTGGTTCGAATCTGGTTGAGTATTATTTGCCTACTGTTGGTTGGGTTTTCTTATGGTGCAGCACTGTGTTTGCCTGCGAGCACAGGACTTTTCGGGTGCACGTCCTTCGTTTGGAACAGGTGAATGCTCTTATCCCTGTTTCAATATAGCTCGCCTTCTCGTTCTGGGATTAACCCACTTTGTTCCTTTGGTCGACAGTTACTCTAGCTCTTCAGGATGTCATACTGTTGCGTTTGGTTGCGCTCTCCAGGTAAATTTCTCCAGGTTTTCATTTCTTTACAGGCATTCGCAGTTTCCCTGGTTTTCTCGTCTTTGCGTCCGTTCTAACATACATGAATTTGTGTTGCAGGTCTCTGTTGGTGACCTGGGCGGTGTGTCTTCCAGCGCTTAGTTTGTACACTCGTTTCTTTTTCTGGGTAGGCCTGAAACCCCAATGTTTGGCTGTAGTTTCGGTTGATGCTAAAGTCCCATCTTCTGGTTTAAGTCCTTGGTCGTTGTATGCGTTTACTCGGCTGTATTTGTTTTTCATTTTCTCCTGTATTTGGTGTATAAGAGTTGGGAACCACTTGTCGATTGATTTTGGTCAAACCCTGGTTCTGCTTTACAAGCTTTTCCGACTATATGTCGTACTCTGCTATGTTTATGTATTAGCGGACTTTGTCTTTCGTAGTATTTGTTTGGCCCTACCAATGGTCACTGTAATTGCGGTCCTTCGATGGTTTAAATGAAAATTATGAATAGAAAAGAGAATGTACAGTTTTTGTTACCTCTGCGAATTAGTATTCCGGATTGTTGGTTGTTCTTTATCTTCGAACGCTGGAAAGTTGTGGATATTCATATGCAAATTCCTCGCCTTCGTTTCCTGAATGTTTATACTGGAACTCTTATTCAACTGTGTGCGAAATGAACATATGGCTGTCGGTTATTGTGACTGTGAATCACTGTGACTTCATCTGTGTACTTAATATTTGTCTGCAACTCATTGTTTGAACATTTGCAATAGTAAACTGATAAATATTATTTGTATGACAATTTATTAAATCGTAAGGAAAGAAAAATTCACTTAGGCAAATATTTGTACAAATGGTACAGATGGACAAATAGCTTTCGGTTTGAATGCTCTGATTGTTTCTATTTCTTTGTCTTCTCAATCAACCCAACTCTACTCAACTGAACCCCTCTCTGTTACATTTGATTTGTTTTTATAGCTCTCTGTTTTCAGTTGATGTTTACAGTTAATCCAACTGATACAGAATATGGTTACAGAAATACTACTTTTGTTAATAACTATAATCATTTGGCATTCCAAGACTTGTAGGAACAGTTGGCTCTTATTTCCCTAATTTAATGGACCATTCCCTAACTAATAACTGAGTTACAGTAATTCTAATTGAAAATAAAAAAGAGATGTCTAAATTCACTGACTTTGTAAAACAAACTAAAAGAAAAATTATTTCCGTAGAAATTAAATATTCCAATCGATCACTAGCTTTTGAACCTGGTTGGAATTCTTTTTGTCCAATTACGATGAGCTGGATGCTCCTGCATCAGGCTCCCGGGGTGAAAAGAGATCATGACTCCGGTTCATGAGCTCCTCAACCGACGTTCCTGTCCGTTCAATCTGCCTGGTGTCAAGCCAAGAGCTGTCCTCAATCGGACGGTCCTTCCACTTGACCAGGTACTGAAAATAATTTTTCCGCCGAGTACGTCTAACTACCTGAGTTTCGAGGATGCCTTCGATCTCAGGAGGTTGGACATAAGGCATCTGCCTTTTCCAAGTTTCTCCGTCTTCCTGGGTGTTCCGCGTGGATTGTCCGGGTTTATCTTTCTTTTCCTCCAACAGATCGCCTATATACGGAAACAGATCTGCCACATTGAAGATAGGTGATATGCCTACTCCAAGTGGTAGTTGTATTTCGTAGGCATTTGCCGAAAACTTTCGCAAGATCTTACAAGGCCCTATATTTTTGTACTTCGGTTTATTGTACGTACCCTTAGGGAAACGTTCCTTACGCAGGTGTACCAGAACTTCGTCCCCTACCTCAAAATGAACTTCTCTCCTTCTTAGATCTGCATGTTCCTTATATTTTGAGCTGCTGTCCTGTAATTTTGCTTTCACCTGTTCATGTAAATCCCTCATTGCATTAGCAAAATCTTCTCCATCCGCACTCCGTCGTTCCTGTAAACCAAGATCTCGAAGTTCATGCACTCCACGAGGGTGCATGCCATATAGGATCTGAAAGGGACTGAGACCCGTGCTACGATTTGGAAAATCGTTGTAAGCAAACTTTGCTTGCGCTAGCACTCGGTCCCACATCCGAGAATTCTCCCCGACTAAGCTGCATAACAGATTTCCCAAACTTCTGTTCACAACCTCTGTCTGCCCGTCGGTTTACGGGTGATAAGCATAACTGTAGCTTAATTGGGTGTTCATTTTTTTCCATAAGATACGCCAAAAATGTCCCGTGAACTTCACGTCTCTGTCTGATAGGATGGTTATTGGTAACCCGTGTAGTCTGACAATCTCATTAAAAAACAAGTGGGCCACGTGAGTGGCGTCACTATTTTTCCGACAAGTTATGAAATGTGCCATTTTTGAGAAACGATCCACCACTACCATCACTGAATCATAACCTTTCTGTGTTTTCGGCAGTCCCAAAACAAAATCTAAACTCACCGAATCCCAAGGTCTGCCTGGAACAGGTAATGGCGTATATAATCCTGTGTTCTGGCTATGTCCCTTCACTAATTGACACACCTTACACTTAGTCACAAAACGTTGTACGTCTCGTCGCATTCTTGGCCAAAAATAGAAATGACTAAGTTGCTCCAAGGTCTTATCTATACGAAAGTGTCCAGCCAAACCCCTGCCGTGTTTTTCACGAATAATATTCTCCCTCATGGAACAGTTGGGGATACACAGTTGTCCTCCCTTAAATAACAATTTTTCCTGTATATTGTAATATAACCAAGGACTATTACTCCTTATCAAAGGGTTTTGGCATGCCTCATAGGATTCTCTGAAATCTATATCTGTTTTGTAAAGATCTCGTAAATGTTCAAAACCCAAAACTTGTACAACACTCTCCTGCAAAAGTAGAGCTTTTCTACTTAATGCGTCGGCCACCTTACTTTCTTGTCCACTGATATGTTTCAGCACAAAATTAAAACTCTGTAAGTACTCCACCCATTTGGCATGTTTATGATTGAGTTTGTGTTGCTGCATTACATATTGCAATGCAGAATTGTCTGAAAACAGTACGAACTCGTTCACTAACAAATAATGCCTCCAGTGTCTTAAATCTTGTACCACTGCGTAAAATTCTTTGTCATATGAGGAGTACTTCTACCTACTCTCATTCAATTTTTCGCTGAAAAACACTACAGGTCTGTCCTCCTGATTGAGTACAGCCCCGATTGCTGTTCCACTAGCATCACAACGTACCTGAAATAATTTTTGGAAATCTGGTAGCCTGAGAATCGGTATTTCTATTATCTTCTTTTTCAATAGTTGAAAACTTTTTTCTGCTGCTTCTGTCCATCGGAAAGGTTGGCTGGCCTTTTTGATGGTCTCCAACATAGGAGCACAAATTCCGCTGAAATTCTTAATAAACTTCCTATAGAAACTTGGCAACCCATGGAAACTACGTACCTCAAACAAATTTTTCGGTGACGACCAATTTGTTATTGCTGTTACCTTTTCCGGATCCATCTTCAATTCGTTTTCTGCTATCACAAATCCCAGATAAATTAATTATCTTTGCAGAAACGTACATTTCTTCAAATTTATTAATAACTTGTTTTGTTGTAGTTTTTCCAACACTTTGCACACATGCCATAAGTGTTCTTCTTTCTTCTTGCTAAAAATAAGGATGTCATCCAAATAAACTATTACAAATTTCCCAATATACTCCTTCAACATCTCATTCATAAGTCTCATGAATGTGCTGGGTGCATTGCTCAACCCGAATGGCATGACCAACCATTCATATAATCCTTCATTTGTTTTAAAAGTTGTCTTCCACTCGTCTCCCTCTC
>APFE031654461.1:0-26588 GCA_000404065.3 Pinus taeda
TATGAGCTTATAATTTAGAATTTAAGGTTTAATAATTAAATACTTTCAATCAAGAAATCATTTAATTAACATAGTTATTGATTCAGATTGGATCTTTATATTGTTTTTCATTCTTCTTGATGCTTTCAGAGTGGATAAGTGGAGGAATCAACTCTCAGGACCATTTTTACTAGTGGGGCTTAGTTTGGCAAATTGGGGTTTGAAACCTTCTAGGAGAATTTTGAGGTATCAAATGATGTTTTTTGGGGTTAAAAATTTGGCGCTTTAGCACCACACCCTTTTTCTATATTCTACACACAGTGATCTTTCCAACGACACAAGAATTGTTTCAATGGGAGTCTATATGCAAATTTTATGCCACTTAGAAGTCGACCTTCCTCTTTTGCCACCATAATTCAAGAGGATGCCACATCAAACCCGTTATTAATGGAAAATGGGCTAACCACGTGATTTTGATGAAGAATATTCTAGAAGATTTTATATTATAACTATGGTTAAGAGTTGAGGAAGCCAAACCTAACCACTATTAATCTATCAAACTATGTTATAAGTGGGCCACTAGGAGGAAAATGGATTCCACTATTTCGAGCCCATAGTTGAGAAGATCTAGCTCTGAGAGATAGGAGATACAACACACATCGAGGATTTATGTGTTGTAGTAGCCCACAAGCCACATGTCATACTTCTTTGTCCTCATAGACATTTTATATTTGGAGAAAGAGAGTAAAATAGTCACCTTCTAGCTAGGTTTTTCCTCCCAAAAGGGTTTTCAATGTCATATCTTGTGTCAAATGTGTGTGTGAGATTTTATTTTGTTATTCTCTATTTTCTACATAATTTTTAATTCACATGCATGCATTATTAATAATATTCTATAGATCCATAAATCTAAAAAGAAAAAGAATTGTAATAGTGTAGAATTTTAGATTTGATATATATTTGTATCAGAACTATTGTGATGAACTATCTAGTGGAATATCCACGAAAGTTTACAGATCATATTGATATCATAGCAAGTTTCTCTGGGCATATTGTGGATATTTGCAGGGGATCCAGATCAGCTAGGCCAAAATTCGTAAAACCATAATCATGTCCAACAAATATGTGAATAACCCTCATGTTGTTGGAAAGGAGAGGTTTTCACAGTTGGAAAAATAAGTCACAGATATAAATAAAATGTGAATCTCCTCATGGAAACTTTGAGCAATAATCTTATAATACCCATAGAAGATGGGAGTTCAAATGTAGAGGGAAAATCGTAAGGGGGAACAAGAAATTGGCAAGAAACAAAGAAACATCTAAAGAAAGAACCTGAAAAACATCAACCCAGTTTGAGTATTGTGAATCAATCATAGCCCCTGTTTAAAATGGAATCAAAGGTATATATCAAGTTGTACCACAGTGAGATTGACACTCTAAAGCTAAATAATTGGTTGTAGCAACTAGAAGTGTATTCCAGTGTACATCAAATTGAGGAAGAATAGAAGATTTCATTTGTGTGACTAAAATTAGAGGGCCATGCCCTAACTTGGTGGGAAATTCACATAGATACCTTAAGGTTGGGAGGAAATTCTCCATTGAATAAGTGGTAGGAGTTCAAAACCCTCATAAAGTCACATTTTACCCTATTGGATATGTAGAGGATCAGTTGATCCAGTGGCACTACCTCAAGAAAAAGTCGGGGGAAAATGAACAACAATATACCACAGAGTTCAAAAAGATGACCATAATGTTGGGTATCTCCCCAAAGAACCCATATGTATTGCTCAAGTATTTGGGGGGTCTACACCACCATATCTGAGGGAAAGTGATGTTCTTCAAGCCAAAATGGATGGGTGAGGCTTGTGTACAGGCACAATACTTGGAGAAGATAGGCCTAAAGAAAATGCAATCAAAAGGATTGAAGAAAAAGGAGAAAGATGCCACTATTAAGGAGGAGTAGAAGAAGAAGAAAGGGGTAAGATAGAAAGAAAGTAGCCAAAACACACTAGTGCAAAGGTCCCAATAAAAACTGCAACAATGATGACCATATAGAGGAGAAGTGTTGGAAGTTGCATCCTGATTTTACCTTGAAGAAAAAAAGGAAAGGCAATAAGAAGAAGAATCTCATGGCCACTGATTTGAGCAACCAAGTTGAAAGAAGCTTAGATGTGGATGAGAATATCATCTATATGTCAGCGCCGAAGGAGGGGAATTTGAATAGCCTTCAGTAACAAGAAGAGAAATAAACGGTAGACTCTTTCATATAAAGATACAAGTCAAGAATACCAAGATTAGTACTTTTTTCAAATCAGGATAGCAAGTGAATCTCATTGCAGAAAAGCTAGTCAAGAAATTCGGATTGGAAGTTCATGATCATCCAAGCCCATATCCACTAGGATGGGTAAAAGGTACCAAAATAGTGCAAAACTAGATTTGCCATCAATGTTGATTTTATTAATGAAGTAGAACTAGATGTGGTTCCCTTTGATGTATGTGGAGTCGTGTTTGGGAGTCCCTAAAAGTACACGCATGATGTAAAATTCATGAAAATATCCAATTAATATCATCTCATCAAGGATGGAAAATCATTCACTATCAATGTGCACAAGGGAAAGTAAAAAATATCACTGGTAAGTTTCAACCAAGACAAGAAATTGATCATTTCCAACAAGAAGTATGTTTTCCCTTTTTCAAGGGAAAATTAGTATGTAGAACAATCAATAAGAGGCAAGGAATCCTTAGAGTCATGTACTAAGAAACAAAAATGACAACTGGAAGACTTGTTACAGACATACATGGATGTGTTCCGAGAGACTACATGGTTACCACCTAAGAGGTAAGTGGAGCACGAGATCCAACTATTGTTGGACTTTCCATTACCAAACATTGTGTTGTATAGATAGTCTTTTATAAAAGCTATTGAGGTGAAGAAACAATTTCCACAACTACTAGAACAAGGTGTCATTAAATCAAGCACATCTTCATGTGGGTCACCCATCATCATTGTGCAAATGAAGGAAGGGACTTGGCGGACATGTATAGATAATAGAATGTTGAACAAAATCACACTCAAGAACACGTAACCCTACCCAAGATAGATGATCAGATGGATCATTTGTAGCAAGAAAAGTACTTAACCAAGTTGGGCTTAAAGTTTATATATCACCAAGTTCGAGCCAAAGAAGAAGATATGTGGAAGATCGCCTTCAAAACTAGGAAAGGTTCATATGAGTGGTTAGTCATGTCATTTGGCCTATGCAATGCGCCATCTACATTTATGATATTAATGAATAGCATATTGTGCCCTTTTATAGGTTCATTTGTTATTGTCTATTTGGATGATATACTGGTATACAATGCTACTTGGGAGGAGCACATCTCACATTTGACGCAGGTGCTAGAGACATTAAAGAAGCACCAACTGCTCTAAAATCTCAAGAAGCGTGAGTTTACAGAGCAGTCTTTTGTGTATCTTGGGTATGTGATAGGTGGAGGAGAGTTGAAGATAGATCTTGCCAAGATGGAGGCCATCATGAAATGACTAGTGCCTACTAATGTTTTTGAGTTCAAAAGTTTCATTGGGGCAACACAATACATGGAGAAATTCATAGCCTCGTTTTTAGTAATAGAAACACTACTCCACTCCATACTAGCAAGTGGCAAGAGTTTCCAGTTGGGAAAGGGGTAGTAGAGGGATTCCGAGGAGCTAAAAAGGAATATTAGTCCAACACTAGTTCTGGCATTAGCAAACTTACAACAACCCTTTGAAGTGGATACAGGTATAAGTGGGTATGATATAGGAGTGGTCTTGATGAGGGAGGAAGGCTTGAATGCTACCATTCTGAAGTATATCATGGGGCAATTCTTAACTACCCTACCTATGAAAAGGAGCTCTATGTCTTGGTTCAATCTATGAAGAAGTGGAAGAACTATCTGATGGGAAACGAGACAATAATCCACATAGATCACCAACCACTATAACACCTACAAGCACAAGATAAGCTATAAAAAACCAAACATTACAAGTGGATGGAGTTTCTACAACAATTTCATTTGGTGATCAAGTACAAGAAGGGTTTCATGAAAAAAGTTGCCTAACATGCTCTCAAGGTCACCCACAACAAAGATAACAAATTTGGGGACTCTTATTCACATGGATTTATTCACCCACGATGCATACAAAGATCCATATTCAGAGGATAAGGATTTCAAAGAGGTGTTTCAGTACTTACTGTTATACGAAATTTATACCTACGGATAAGTATATCTTCCCTTAGTGGGTAGTTACACTTAGAACAACTGAAGCAAAGATGTTTAACCTTTTCCTACAATAAATAGATAAGATGAAAGAACCTAATTGTGATCCTTTGTTTCCTTTGATCTCCTTTGAGTTGCTCCCGTCGCTTCCGCTCAAACTAAATTCGCTCAATTGGTACCTACCAACATAAACAGAAGAAGACAACAATCAAAGCATATGATCTATTTATTGTAAACAAATGGAATCGACAACATTTAAACATACGTTCTTCATAGATATAGACACAATTATTGGAAAAGGAACAAAAAAATTTATTGATTGATAGAAGGAGAAGTTACACCCATTGTGGTTCAATCTCATGTCACTCATCCATCTTAATCCAAGCCCTCATCACACCAATAGCAACATCAATCCAACATCATAAAATTACTTTAACAATGATTTCAAGTCTCTAAACCAATAATATTTCTCTGTAATATCCAAGCTCTTTGGCTCTATGATGGGAGGCCAATTTATACATCAATGCAAGTGGTTTTGTCATTAATATGGCATCGAATGGTTTTCCATAATTGGATGATTAGTTTCCATGTTCAAAAGGATGAGAGGATAGAAGATTAGATGATCCAAGGCTATCCTAAGTCGAGCTCATCTTGATAGGATAGGAGCTGGGTTCCTTCTAGAAGGCTCTAGAAAGGAGGAATATACTAAGGATCCAATGAAAATTTTGAGGATTCTCGTCCAATGTAGGATTGAGTGGGCTTAGGTTCTCTGCAACCCAGCCTTGAATGGGGCTACCTGCTCTACAAAGCACTTACCCCTGACCAGAGGTGCGCTGGTGACCCAAGGAAGCACTTCAGTAGGGTTTGAAGTCAAGAAACTCTCATGGATGAAAGCACTCGATGAGGTGGCATGTCTAGGGCTTGTAGAAACTGAATTAGGGTTTGATAGACCCTCTTTACATTGATATTATTGTTGGGAGTGTTGTGCCCAAATAGACCTGTAACATCTTCCCCCTTAAGCATGAAGTCAAAAATGATAATGTTGAGTGATATGCTTTATGATGTGATGAGGAGGATCTGAAGCAGATGGTGACTTGCATCAATTAGAATACATAATATCATGATATCTTTGAATTTTTCATGAATCGCTAAGGGAAGGCATACCCATGCTCTGCTCAGCATATAAAATTTTCATTACATGTACATAAATTAGATAGTTGTCTACATATATAGATCCATGATAAGATGACTATCTGTGTAAAGCCATTGTATAGATGATTTAGTACTCTCCTGAAATCACAGCCCGGATGGATGAAACTAGATCTGGGGTCCTCAATCTCATCCAATCATTTTCTCATGTATGAGTCTAACCATGTGAAAATGTGATCTGAAGTCGAACATGGGAAGACACCATCTGATTACCAGCCAATGATGTAAGTTGTTAACAGATGCGAGAGAAATCACCAATAATGATAATGATTATCAAGGTACTATAGTACATTCTGCATGGTGTGAATAGATGTTTTTATGTCGAATACCATACAAAGTATTTCGGTCGAAGGCCCGTGATGTCAACCTGTCGCCGAATGTGAGAAACTTTCCATTGATGTATGTAAGCCTCAATACAAAATTTGTTATATAGAATTTATACCTACGGATAATTATATCTTCCATAAGTGAGTAGTTACACTTAGAACAACTGAAGTAAAGATGTTTAACCTTTTCCTACAATAAACAGATAAGATAAAAGAACTAAATTGTGATCCTTCGCTTCCTTTGATCTCCTTTGAGTTGCTCCCACCACTCCCGCTCAAACTGAATTCGGTTAATTGGTAGTTGCCAACATAAACAAAAGATGACAACAAAAAAAGCGTATGATCTATTTATTGTAAACAAATGGAATCAACAACATTTGAACATACATTCATCATAGATATAGAAAAAAAATATTGGAAAAGGAACAAACAACTTTATTTCAATTGTTCTAAGTGTAACTACCCACTTAGGGAAGATATACTTATATGTAGGTATAAATTCTATGTAACAAATTGGTAACTCCACTAGGGAATGACCATCATTCCTGGTAGTTATCCCTTGTCTTAGCAGCACCAGTAGACTTTGCTTGAGTTCGTTTACCTATATTCAGTCATTTTGAAGTTTGTATGGTCAAAAAGTGTGCTTATTTGTGTGATGATAGTGCTCTCTGGCATCAACGCACTGTTGTTCTTGACACAGGTAGAGTAGCCTTAGCCTAGAGACAGTGCTCTATAATGCATTGTCTCCCACTTAGGGCTACGCTGGTTCGTGTCAAGCCAAAAACCCATCTTTTTTCTTGATTTTTTTCAAATTGTTTCACATTTTGTTTGTTGAATGGTCAATGTTTCTCTATCCCTGAAGTCCAATTTAGCATTTCTTTTCCATGCCCACTTTGGCTTTGTTTGTTCAGTGTTTCTTTATGTTTTCTTTATCATTGTCAAATAAATCCCAAAGTTAGCTTACAATGATTAGTCTTTACTTTTCTAAAAAATAATTGTCGTAAAGTATTCATTTCTTGTGAAAAGCATTGATTGATCGTTTGTGCATTTAGTTTCTTTATGTTCATCTAAACATTAAAGGGATGAAAATAAAAACATGCATAATGCCTTTAGAAGTTTGTGTGTGCTTGTAGGAATGGTATAGGGAAAGTTGCATTAGATGTGCTCTATGCTCTTTGTTTAAAGATTCTCATTGCTCTATCCCTTTTAGTTACGATTTCCATTGTTTAAATCAAATGAAAATAATGTTTCCCATCTTAGTTGCATTCTAGGAGTTTCAGAAACATAACCTGGTGAACCTAAAAGGAAAACTTTTAAACAAGATCAACTAAAATTTATCTCAATTAACCTAATGGAGCATTGTAACTTAACACATAACATTTAGAGGTCTAGGCTAGAGACGTGTTCCAGCGTCGTTGAACATAGCAGCTATTGCTAATGGTCTACGATACATTCCAAGTGTGATACCTCATTCCATGTATGTAAGTATATCATAGCTCATCCACGTACTTTCGGGTATATCAGGTAGTGTTATAGTACGAAAAGTATAAGGGAATGCTCTCACTGTGCAGTTTCACATTAGACAACACTAACACCGATTGGGCCTCCACGTAATTTCAGGTATATTTAGGAGGACTACATTAGATTGATATCCATCCATAGGTAACCGAGTCGGCTGCCTTGTATACTGTGATACACTGAAAACAACATTTAGGGAGATTACCTGCACGTATGTTAAGTCCTTGGCTCCTCTGAGGTGGTATATTATAGTTCATAGTTACTTGGTAATTCTTTTGCCTAGATTACCCTCTTTTTGTTTATTTCTTTTTATAATAAAATCAATCAACCATCATGGAAGAAAATCAACCTTTACCCTGTCGTTCACGTAGGATAGTGAGTAAATCGCCTTTACAGCCTGAAGCTACACCTAGTTGGCAAAAGCGATCTCATTTAACTGAGTCCATTACATCACAAACTTCTGGTTCTTCATCTGATTTACCAGAGTCACCTATACCGGTACGTATTGTGATTCCAGTTACTCCTACTATTACTGGTTCATTTGCTACCGATGTGGAACCTTTACAATTACCTGAGGACACTGAAAGTGAACTTAGTGAAATGGTAATTGAAGTTGTCCAACAAGAATTTGATCCTCAACCAGAAGTTGTTCAAGAAATTCATCCTGAACCCGTTGTTCTTTTACCAGAACACTTGGATCCCGAAGTTGAACAACCAGATGTTGTTCCCATATCTGAAGATGATCGATTGGTTTATCGTCAGACATCTATAACTGTTGATACTTCTCCTTTACCACAGAGTTAAACACCAGAAATTTATTACGGACCTAACGGTGAAATCCTTCCACCCAGTTTGATTGCTATTGAAGAGGAATTTGAAGAAGAAACTTCAACTAGAACTCCAACTCGTTTTGGACCAGAGCTTTATCTTTATCCTTCTTTCCCTTGGTTAAATTATACTGCTCCTCTTGATATTTTTTACTTTCAAACTCCCATAGATTCATTACGACATTTATTGGGTTATTTGACTATGGCTAAAACAACATCCCAGACTGTATCATCATCTACTGTCGCTACTTCTTCGATGTTTACCACAACACCTGAGTCACATCTATATGGTGGTCCGTACATCCCACTAGGTTACCAATCATTATTTGGAACTCAATCCAGTGTTTCTTCTAGTCCATGGTCTTCACCGATGTCGTCCACAAGAATTTTACCTGGTTATTCACTTACGGATACTGAACAATTTGATCCATCAAGTCAATATCAAGCTAGTCCATCTGGTTATCGTCCAATGTATCCACTTAACATTGGATTACCTCCATATGGAGAACAATATGCCTAATCTACTTATTCTCCATACTCTGGGGGGCTACCATATGGCATATACCGTCATCTTTAGGTCCAACTTATTTTGGAATGGTTGTTTGTCAATGGAAGCCTACAATGCCTGTTCAACCAAGGCTTGTGTATTCATCACAACCAATACAACCTGTTTCATCCATACGTACTATGCCTGTCGTTACGACTTTACCATAGTTGCAAGCTCAGTTGATTGTATCTCAACCTTTGCAAGCTGGTCCTTCAACCTCTTACCCTCAAGTTTTAGGTCTATAGACTCAGTGTTCTCAAGCCATTTTACAACAACCGTTTGTGTATAGAATCCAACAACCTCAGGCTAGTTTACCATTAACTGGGATGACTCAGACTTATACTGGTCCAATTTATCCACAACCTGCTCAAACTTATACTGGTGGGCAACAATCGTTGTATTACCAACTGTGGCAGCCACAATGCCAACAACAACAATTCCAACAGTACCAAACTTATCCTATACTTGGTTAACAAGCCTATTCTGGGTTTGGTCAACAACAAGCTTACCCAAGTTCTAGTCAACAATCCTATGCTGGTTTTGGTCAACAAAAAAATTATCCTGGTTCTCAACAACAACCTTATACTAGATATGCTCAACAAACATACCCCTATCAAGGTTACCAACAGTGGATTCCTTATGCTGGTATGCAAAGCCCTGTTTCCCAGGCAATTCCATCTTACCCTAGTTACGCTCAACCCGACCTAAACCGACAGTTGCGTTTTCCCACAACACTTGAATTATTGGATTTAAATCAGCTTACCAATGATCCCATTCTTTATTCAGCTTGGTGGCTGGTGATTCCAAACAAATTTCCTTTTGATATTCCTAAGTTCAATGGAAACCCTGGAGAAGATCCGTCCAATCATGTTATGACTTTTCATTTATGGTGTTCATCCAACTCCCTAAATGATGATTCAGTAAGACTGTGTATTTTCCAATGAACGCTCACTGGTCCAACTGCAAAATGGTATATTGAATTACCACAAGCTTCATTTGACAACTTCACAACCTTAGCCACTACATTTTTAACCCATTTCGAGTTACCCATTAGATATGAAACTGGAACGGAACTGCTGAACAAATTTAAATAGACCACTGCTACTCACATTTCTAATCATATTCATGAGTGGCGTCATCGTCATCGAATGGTCAAAACTTTTGTTCATGATCAACTTTTAGCTAAGTGGTTTATTAAATCCTTATTGCCATCTATCATCGAGGATGTGGCTAAAGGAGGAGTTGTTACTGAAGAGCAAGTAATTGTTCGTGCCCAATACTTAGACTTGATTTACACCCAGTCTGGCACGCTCTATGATAAGATTCCAAATGAACCTAGACCAGCTTTTATTGTTCCACCACCTCCATCCAGTAAGCACTCTCATGCCGGTGACGTTGTGATAGGTTCTTCAAGCACTCAAATAACATGTAGACCATCTAGTCAAACACTTTCTATTTCAAATCAAACCTCTAATACACTTGATAATACACTTGCTTCCGAAATAAATGACGTGTCATCTGACAAAGGTAAATATGAAAAGCAACCCAGAAGCAAGAAAAAGGGGAAAACCAAAAAGAAACAAAATTCTCCCCCTCAAGAGAAATCATCTGATTCCTCTTCTCTGGCTAGGAAACCTCGTTACCCATGTTTAATTTGTAATGAGGAGCACTTTACGTGAGACTATCCTCACCGCTCTGAAATCTCAAAACTTCTTAAGACTTCTAGTATATCCACTGTGTTGACAAACCCTTTTCAAAACCCAGAGACTCATTTGGTTGCTACAGATCATGCTTCCACTTCACAAGTGCCTATGTTATCTGCCACGAAGCCTAAGACTGATGTTTTGGTGACTACATGAAGCAAAGATTACGATAATCCACCGTCATTGTCAAATAACCAGGCTATAGATCAACCCAATACTTCAACTTCGACTTCGTCTGACTCCATTCCACCACCCATTGCACGAGAGTTAATAATAAAACCACCTAAGGGAGTTTTTCATAAATATAAATTCAACCCTTGAGCTCGAGTAGCACAAAATTATAACATAGTAGAAGTTTTGGCTCAGTCACCTTCTGCTATGTCGATGCTTGAGGTGCTTCAAAATTGTCCCTCCCAAAAGCATGCTTTATTCTCAACAATTGGTGGAATTGATCCAATGGATTCTAATCTCGTAATTTTTAACCATACGAGTTATATGCCACAATTACCAGCACAGTTAACATTCTTGATCCAAGTAAATGTTTTGAATCACCTCATTCATCGAACCATTGTTGACGAAGGTACATCTACTTGTACCATGTCAATGAATTGCTGGAAAACACTTGGGTCACTGCCTCTGTCACGATCACCTGCGACGTTAAAAGATTTTGACTGTCGCACTTATACACCTTGTAGAATTTTAAGTAACCTGCAGATAGAACTAGGGGAGAAAAATATAACTGTTGAAGTTGAGATCATTGACTACACTATTTTACTAGGAAGATTGTGGGTTTACGCTATGGCTTCTGTGGTTTCAACATACTTTCGTATGATCATTTTCCCTCATAAAGGTGGAATCACGTTAATTGATCAACTCGCCTTCTTCGCATCTAGTTCACAGGCAACTAGAAGCACTCCATTAGTTCACGGACCTCCGCTATCTCTTCAGAACATTGGAGTAGGTCTCTTCAAATATTCTTCCCTAATGGGCACCTTTTCACTACCGTCGCCATCACAAATGGTGGAAGTTGCAAAATTTGAGACCTGTAACATGATATCTTCCACTTCATCTGACTCATGGAAGATTTCCAATAATTCCTAAGTTGATATGCGTAATGAAACCATGCCGCTAAGCCCAATTGAGCTCGCATAGGAATCAATATTTTTATTTTGTGTAGAAAATCCAAATCCATCATCATTGATTGTATGGGTTGATCATTCATTAGAATATGGTACTTCCTTCGATCCTTTTTCACATACTATTTCTACTGATGAAGGAATCATCCAATCAATGATGACAGAAGAAGAACCAAGGGAAAATTATCATGATTGATCCCATCTTCCAAATCACATAAATATATTCAAAATGAACTAAATCGCCCTTCAATCATTGATTTCCTTTCAAATTATGCATTTATAGACATAGTCGATTCCAAGCGAAACTTATCAAATATTGAAGAAACCATTTCTATCGATATTTCGACCAAACCTAGAATTGTAGAAAACATCCATGTTGACAAATCTTGTTCTCCATCGGAACTTGAAACTTACCATGCTATTTTTCGTGAATTCTGCGATATATTTGCTTGGTCGTATGAGGAAATGCCAGGTATTGATTCTAGTATAGTTGAACACGAGATTAAAATGTATCCTGATGTCAAGTCGATACGACAACGTCTCCGTCCTGTTAATCTGAAGATGGTTGTTGCCATAAAAGTAGAAGTTGAATTTTTTTTGCATGGTGGTTTCATATACCCCGTTCCTCTTACCAATTGGGTTTCCAATATTGTTCCTGTCATGAAGAAAAAAGGAACAATACGAGTGTGTGTTGATTATAGGGATGTTAATCATGCTTATCCAAAAGACAACTATCCCACTCCCTTTATCAACTAGATAATTGATGAATGTGCCGGATGTGAAATATTTTCATTTATGGATGGATTTTCCATCTATAATCGGATCAATATGCACTCATCATAGTCCATCCCCTCGACCCATGAGAAACCATGGGCAACAAATCTTGCCTTATGTTCCTCCACACTACCATCAACAACTTGCTTTACCTTGTAAAGCAAACAAGAACTCACAACTGACTTGTTATCCAGTCTTGGAACCACATCCTAGACATTGTTCTGAACTATGGAGTCATACTCCTCCACCATAGCATTAACCCAAATCAGCTGCTGCACTACTTCCTCAAAGGAAGATGGCTTGGTCTCGACACATTCCCCAACAAGGGCCATGTATCTAGTGTACCTATCAGGTGACCTCCTCTGTTTGCGCTAAGAAGATGGTTGTCCCACATTCTCTCTCACATCCGACAAAAATTTGTCAACTTCTCTTATGTGCTTCCATCCCTCTCTAGAAGACTCTATTTGAGTGGATGTCTCCACTCCTGGAACCTCTTCATGCGGCTACTTTGCATCAGTCTGAGGCTCCTCCTCCTTAGGAACCAAAAGTTCCTCTATAGCCTGTAGTTAAATCTCCCTCTCAAGGGAAACTCGCATGGCCTTCTACTCATCAAACTTGATATCTCTGCGAACCACTGTCCTTCGACTGGTAGGCATATACACCCAATATTTTTGAGGTGTATCTGTGTACCCCACAAGTATTCCCAACTTAGATGTCAACTCAAGTTTCTTCTAGGCATCCTTGGTCACATGACAATATACTGATGAGCCAAAGATCCTAAAGTGACCCACATTTTGTCTCTTCATGGAGAAGGCTTCCTTTGGTGTCTTCATCCCAAGAATGTAATGTGGGATTCTATTATGCAAATAGACTGCCATGTTGCATGCCTCAGCCAACAAATGAAGTGGTAGGCCTTGGTCATGCAACATTGCCCAAGCTGCCCCCACAATCATCCTGTTCTTCCTCTCGACCACCCCATTCTACTGTGGATTATGAGGTGTTGTTAACTCCCATTTAAGGATCCCTTCTTGGATTTCTTCAATGGGCAATTAGTTGCATAATGGCCCAACTCATGACAATTAAAGCATCTCACTTTATATTTGTCAATCTTCTTCCCTCCATGAGAAGAATTCGATTTGGAATGGGAAGCCTTCCTTTTCCCTTTCCTTGCCTTACTTTCTAAGGCTAAATTTTCTTCATCATCATTCTTTGATTAAGAACCATCTCAAGTGCTCCTCTTGATCTCCTCCTGCATGAGATCTAACAACAATTGTTCCCAATCCGACAGTTTCTCTCTTCCATTCACAGAGTCCTGGTAATTATTCCAGCTCTTTGGAAGATCGAGGAGAGCAAGGCTCACCATATCATCATCGTCTACCATTATTCCCACACTACCAAGCTCATCTCTGTAGGTGGTGAGCTTGTTCAGATATGTAGAAATAGTGTTGCCCTTCTCCATCTTGATTTTCCAAAGCTTATCCTTGAGCGCCAGTTTCCTCTGGTCTCAACTATTTTGATATAGGTCTTTCAATTTATTCCACATTGAAAACAGAGTCTCCTTCCCATAGAGACTTGAGACAATATGGTCTCGAACTCTCTCCAGAAGAATCCTTCTCGCCTTCACCACACACTTCTTCCATTCAGCCAACTCTTATGCATTAGCTACAACTAGCTTGGGGATTTCTTAATCAATGAAATCCTTCAAGCCACTGTCTTCTAATACTGCTTCCATGCAATCCTTCCATGCTATGTAATTCGAGCTGCCATCCAGAGCATACTCGAATCTCAAGCCATTGAATGCCATTGGTGAACTTTGAGGTGTGATAAGAATTCGATTTTGTACCTGCAATCACGAACTTCAAACTTCGAACTTCCCTTCTTAGTATACTGCTCACAACTCTGATCACCTTTGCTATGATACCATGTAGAAAATTCTCATTGTAGATTAACCTGATTATGTAATATAACTAAAGCAAAATACTTAATCTACTTCTACAATCAAACTTGCGGAAGCTTAATTGATTTGAGCAAGATCAAATAGAACACATATAATAGAGAAGAAGAATCAATACACATGAAACAAAAAAAAAATACTTTGGGGAAAGCCTCAGCTAAAGCCCCGCTATCTGTATTATCATACAAGTGGAAATATCTGAGGATTACAAACAGCTTTAGCTCTCACAACTATCCAGCTCTCAGTAAAATCCCTCACTGCTACTTATAGATAGAATGGACAACTCATATGCCTTCTCCTCTATCGTCCAAGCCTCCTATTTCCTTGCGCGGTTTTCCTTGGGTGCTCCAACTGTAACCTTTTGTGACATTGATCTCACACACTGCTCCAATACACTGTAAAACTGTGCAAATCTCAAGGAATGAATTCCTTTTGCGTGTAAGAGATTTTCTTATAAGAAAATTCTTGCAACTGATAGTACACTATCCCTGCTTTTAATCTCAATTGAGTATTTGTTTGAATTGACATGCATGACTTATTTATGAGAGAATATTCAGTTATCTAGAGTACACTAGTTTCATGATGCATGCATTAACTGACTGAACTCACAATTAGTTCCTCAAACTATTTGAAACTAATTTAATTGGACTTAACTCAATTAACTGATCTAACTAATTAAAACTCAAATACAACTCATCTTTATCTCATTAATTAAGGAATAACTTCCTTAATTTAAGGTATAACTGTTGTATGACTTTACAAAGACTTCTAGCTTGAATTTCTCCAACTAATTAACTCAAGATGAATTATTTAATTTTTTTCAAGCAGCTAGTGAGACTAGATTCGAATTTTTATTCTCAATTTTAATTCAAGGACACATTAAAATTGGAATATTCTTGTTGCCACATTTCAAGAGCAGGTTACACACCACTAATGTAGGTTACACCCCACTATAGTAAGTTACACCCCACTACAATAAGTTACACCTCGATGATGTTGGTTACACCTCATTGCTGCTAGTTACACCTGTTTGTTTCTGGTTACACCTCATTATTGTTGGTTACGCCCCACTATATCTGATCTCCCACTAATTCCTCCACCAGTTAAAACTAGTTTAACTGAATTTAACTCAGTTAGACTGAATTAAATAATTATAACTCAAAATTAACTCAACTAGTGCTCCTAATTGTAGGAGACACTCTACATGACTCTAGTTAGACCCTCAACTCAAATTAACTTAGCTAAGTAAGTCAAATTAACTTAGTTAACTATTACAAGTTTTCATGAGATGTGGAATTACAATTTAATTCAAGGAAAAATTAAATTAGGATTTTCTTGTTGCATTTTCAATACTCCCCCTCAACAAGAAATGGATTATCTGCTACCTCGATCTGCCTCTATGAAACTTGAATTTGCATCTTGAGAATTCCTTTGTCAAAATATTTGCAGCCTACTCCTCAGAAGGAATGTACTCTAGCAACATGATTCTCCTCTGCACACAATCTCGTAGATGGTGATGCCAAATGTCGATATGCTTGCACCGATCATGAAAAAATGGATTCTCGGAGAGTTTGATACAAATCTAATTGTCACAGTAAATCATTGTAGGATCCATATGTTAACCAAATACCCCAACAAGGATCTTCCTCATCCATATAGCCTCAAAAGCTGCTTAACTAGCAACCATGTACTCTGCTTCTACTGAATTGAGTGTAGTTATTCTCTACTTCCTGCTGTACCAAGAAACTGCTGCTGACCCAATACTGAATATTACCCCTGAGGTGCTCTTCATGTCGGATGGACTTCCTACCCAATTTGCATCTGTTAAGCCTTGAAGCTGCACTCCCTCTGTTCATTTGTACCAAAGACCAAATTGAGTGGTGCCTTTGAGGTATCTCAACACATATTTAGCTGCCTTCCAATAAAGTTTGGTTGGATTAACCATGTCTTGACTAAGTTAGTTAACTGCAAAACACATGTTCAGTCATGTGTTCACCAAATACATAAGTGAACCCACAAGATGTATATTAATAGTATCCTCCACTACTTCACCTGAAGTAGCATCTTCCTTCCTCCAATTACTTGCTAAAGGAGTCTCCATGTGGAACTTCTTCAATATCTCGTTGGCATACTTTCCCTGAGAGACAAAAAGTTCCCCATCTCCTTGCCATACTTCCATACCAAGAAAGTAATGCATGAGCCCCAAGTCCTTCATCTCGAATTCTCTTAAAAGATCCTCTTTGCAAGATTTTATCAGATTCTCATCACCTCTTAGAATCAAATCATCTACATATAATACTATAATCAACAATTTACCTTCAACCACAATATGGTAAAGGTTCACATCTCCTTCACTTTTGGTGAAGCCCAACCCAGTGAAATAACTATTAATCCTAGTGTATCAAGCATGGGGTGCTTGTTTTAGTCCATAAAATGCTTGCTTGAGTCTGCACACATGTGACTCTCTGTTACAGGTATTAAATCCTTCTGGCTGCTTAATATACACCTCTTCCTCAATCATACCATTGAGGAATGTTGTCTTCACATCCATCTGATGTATCTTCCATCCCATATGCATTGATAGTGCTAGAATAGATCTGATTGAAGAGTACCTTGATACTCGAGCAAAGGTCTCATCGTAATCAATTCCCTCCACCTGAGAAAATCCTCTGGCCACAAATCTGGCCTTGTGTTTCTCCACGTTCTCATATGTTGCTTACTTTACCTTGTAAAGCCACAGGAACTCACCACTAACTTGTCTGTTGGGGTTGGGACCAGTTCCCAAACACTGTTTCTAATAATGGATTCATAATTCTCAACCATGGCATCAACCCATACTAGTTTATGCACTGCTTTCTTAAATGAGGATGGCTCAACCTCTATACTCTCGCTCATCAAAGCCATGTAGCCAGTGTACCAATCTGGTGACTTCCTTTGGCTACGTTGTGATGTGGGTGCTCCCACATTCTCTCTAGCATCATGCATTTATCTGCCAGGCTCTCTAGTGCACTTTCTTCCATCTCTAGAAGTCTTTGCATGAGTGTGTGCTTCCACTATATGCTCCTCTAGATGTGGCTGCTCCGCATCATCCTAAGGTTCCTCCTTTGGAGCTAAAATATCCTCATCCACACGTAACTAAAGCTCCTTCTTAAGGGAACATCTCATGACCTTCTCTTCATCGAACTTCACATCTCTACGAACCATTGCCATCCTATTGGATGGAAGGTACACCAAATAGGTGTGAGGTGTATCAGTGTACCCCACAAATATGAACAAACTCAGTTGTTGGCTCTATATTTTTTTGTGCATCCTTGGTAACATGATAGTAGAATGATGAACCAAATATCATGAAGTGTGCCACATCTAGTTTCTTACCTAAAAAATATTCTTCTGGTGTACTCATCCCGAGAATTTAATGAGGGTTATTCTACAAATAAACAATTGTGTTGCATGCTTGAACCAAAAAGTGCAATGGTAGGCCTTGATCATGTAACATCACTTGTGAAACTCCCACAATACTTTTGTTCTTCCTTTTAGCCACCCCATTTTGCTCTTCCCTTCGAATGCCTTTTGATGCACATAGCTTATTGAATTCATTCAACACATATTCTCCACCATTATCAATTTAAAGGTCTTTAACTTTCCTGCTAATATCTTTCTCGACAAGTGGTTTAAATTCAAAAAATTTAGCAAACGTTTGATCTTTCTTTTGCATGAAGAAAATCCAACATTTATGAGAAAAATCATCAACAAATATTACATAATACCTATGCTTGGCCATGGAGGCTATCAAAAATGGTCCACACACATCTGCGTGAACTCGATCAAGGATTGCTTGTGCTTGTTTGTCTTTATCATGAAAGGACGCTTTAGTGTACTTCCCCAATGTACACCCTTTGCATGTGTCTCTCTACTCTAGTGTACCCTTGGGAAGTCCTGTAGAAAGTTGTTGCATGATCTTCAAAGTTTCATGGTTCAAGTGACCCAATATTCTATGCCACAACTCACCGATGTCTCAGCTTTCCAACTTCTCTGCTTTAGTGCTCAAAGCAATGCAGTCTTCTACATCCAATTTGTAGAGGTTCTTCGCCTGAACCCCGATCTGCTTCACCTATCTTGAACCTATGTGACGAAGGAAAGCCTTTCTTTTCCTAAATATCACATTTTAACCACGATCCTCCAACATGGCAACTGAAACCAAATTCTTCTTTAAACCTAGAACATGCATGACATATTTTAATGTGACAAGAGTACAATACTCCCTCTGAAAGGTAACAATACGAAGTCCGCTGTGTTATACCTCCCATTATCTCCCAGCTTGATGTGCACCTGGAGGTCCTTCTCCTCCAAGTCAATGAATAAATGAATAAATATTTGATTTTGGTCATATGGAATGAGGCTCCACTATTTAGGTACCACACAGTACCCATCATCGATGTCACCATGTAAGAAATAAGGGTGAAATCCAACTCAATTTGTGAAGAAAGAGCTTCACCTACCGATCCTCCCGAGGGATTCTTACCGGCCTTCTTGTGTGAACACTTTGTGGCATAGTGTCCGAGCTCGTGACAATGAAAATGTTTAATCTTCGATAAGTCCTTCATCTTGCCTCCCTTATTTGAATCTAATTTGGAATGGGATGACTTCCCCTTCCCTTTCTTCACATTTCCAACTAAGGCACAATTCTCCTCATCATCTTGCTCGGATGAGGATCCATCTCTGGTCTTCCACTGAATCTCTTCTTGTACCAAGTCATACCACAATTTATCCCACTCTGGTAGCTTCTCCCTCCCATTAACTGAGTCTCGATAACTGTGCTAGCACTTGGGAAAGCCTCAAAGTGCTAGGCTCACATATTGTCTTCAGCAACTATAACACCGACACTTTCAAGCTCATCCTGAGATTGGGTGAACTTAGTCACGTACTTCGGTATTGAGTCACCCTTCTCCATCTTGATCTTTTTGAGCTTGTCCTTTAGTTCCAATTCTTGTGGTCACTATTATTTTGAAACATGTTTGTCAAGGCCTTCCACATTGCAAATGGAGTTTCCTTACTATGGAGGTTCAAGACGATATGATCTCGAACTCCTTCTGGGATAATCCTTCTCTTCTTTGCCACACACTTTCTCCATTCTGCCAGATCCTGAGGATCAACTAGCCAAGGAATTATCTTTGTTTATGAATTCGTTAAGCATGTTTTCTTCCAACACTACCTTCATCCTGTCCTTCCAAGCAATATAGTTCGAACTACCCTCAAGGGCATATTCGAGTTTCAATCTGTAGACGACACCGTATTGGCTCTGCAGTATGATACTGCAAATTCGATTTCTCTTGCAAAAGACAAATTCATAATATACTCTTTGATAGTGATTTCAGCTTTGATGCCATGTAGAAATTCCTTGTAGATTTAAACTGCTAATTGTAATTTACTAAAACAATATAATTGAATCTACTCTACTTATTACCAGAAAAATTAAATGATCGAAGAAATCATGAAGCATATAAGAGAAACACTTCAATCACATATAACATAGTGATTTTATTTGGAAATACAACCCCCTGCTATCTATATATTGCATTAATAAAAAAAATTAGAAGATTATAATGCTTTTCTCAAGCCCGAGCAACCTCTGGACTATCTCTATCTATCTCACTGCCTCCCACACAAGCTCAAGCCAATACTTAGCCAATTTTGTTTCCTTCCAAGCTCCTATTTCCTTGTGTTGTTTCCTTGGGACTTAGCCCATATTTAATTGGGAAATCCCACAATTATGAATTGCACAATCCTCATAGGCATTTTGTTGATTGCATGAAACACCTATACAATTCAGATGATTATACAAAAGATAGTACATTGTCTCTGAACTCTAATCTCAACTTAGTCTTTCTTTGATCTGACATGCATGAGTTAATTATGAGTGAATCTTCAGTTTACTAATCAGTGCTAGTTACACCCCACTACTGTAGGTTACACCCCACTACCGCAGTATCACCCCACTATAGTAAGTTACACCCCACTATAGTAAGTCACACCCCACTACAGTAAGTTACACCCAACTAATGATGGTTACACCTCAATGTTGCTGGTTACACACCATTGTTTTTTATATCCCACTAATTCCTCCATGATTTGGAACTAGTTTAACTGAGTTCAACTCAGTTAGACTGAATTAAATAATTACAACTGAAAATAAACTCAACAAGTGCTTCTAATTGTAGGAGACACTCTACACGACTCTGTTTAGATCCTCAACTCGAATTAACTGAGCTAACTAAGTCAAATTAACTTAGTTAACTATTACAAGTCATCATGAGATGTGGAATTACAATTTAATTCCTAATTTAATTCAAGCACAAATTAAATTAGGATTTTCTTGTTGCATTTTCAATATTCGGAGCGTGCGGGTCCCTCGGGGCATTCAGTTGTTGGTCAGTCGATTAGCCTTGCGACCCTTTGTGACATGTTTCAATCTATTCTGGATCATATGGAAGCCTATGACAGGATGAGAAAGGAAGAGCATGAAGTTGTCATCATCACGCTCAATCAGTTGCATTACTTTCAATGCCACGTCAGAGAAAGAATTGTGGTGGTTTGGCGGGGGAAAAATTTGCTAGCAGAAAAGGTTGATAAGCTAGAAACATGGCTGGCTCACTTCAAGTAACATATCAACTGCCCATATTTCCCTCCTCCCCCTTCAGGGACTCAGCCGAATAATCAAGCGTCAATTACTTCCGATGATTGAATATGGTAATTGGTTTCCTTTTGGTTCTGTATGTCTTTTAGTGCTTTTGGCCTATTAGACTTTGTATTACTGACATGCCTCTCTTTTTGTTTCTTTGTAATATGGTAATATCAATGGTCAATAAACCTAGTCGGGTTGAGACCATTTTCATTTTGACATCTATGTACTCGTCTTCTTTTAATGAATGAATAAAAGCTTGACTTACAAAAAAAGTACTTTTTAAATTTTAAAATATTTTTATAAATCTCTCACACACACACAAACATAATTTATTAAAAATAAAAATTATTAAAACATATTAACATAATGAACTTTTCTAAATGTTTTATGACAATAAATTTATGCAAGGAAACCAACACTAATCAATTTGAAATCCTCATCAAATTTCTATAACTTCATTTGAATTTTACAGAGTAATATGTTTTATGGAAAACTTAGAAAACATATAACATGGATATGATAAGAAAAAATAATTTTGATATTTTATAGGAATTTTAAAAGGACATTCCCTTATCAGTACATTGGGTAAAAAAGTATTTTTGATATTTTATAGGAAATTAAAAAAGACATTCCCTTGATTGCATATCAATACATTGGATAAAAAATATTTTTGATATTTTATATGAAATTAAAAAAGCCATTCCCTTGATTGCATAGAAGTGCATTGAATGATTTAAAAAAAAACTAGCCTAGCATCTAATAAAGCTTGCTTAGATAACATATGAATGTACGGATGACTTTCACATCCTCATATTGCTCTCTGTGGCATATTTTCCTTTGCCACAATTCTAAATGAAAGACCTTATTTGTTCCATTGAACTAGTCCACAAGGACTTTTGAATCCCCAATACTTTAACATACTTCTAGAGGGAAATTTTAAAATATTTTCATAAATCATTCATTCATATATATATATATATATAATTAAAAATAGAAATTATTAAAACATATTAACATAATGAACTTTTCAAAATGTTTTATGACAATTAGAAAAATAAAAACATTTATGCAAAGAAAACCAACACTAATAAATTTCAAATCCCGATCAAATTTCTATAACTTCATATCAAACTTCCTTAACTCCATTTGAATTTTATAGAGTAATATGTTTTATTGAAACCTTAGGAAACATATAACATGGATATGATAAGAAAAAAATATTTTGATATTTTATAGGAAATTTAAAAGGACATTCCCTCGGTTGCATATAAATACATTGGATAAAAAAGTATTTTTGATATTTTATAGGAAATTAAAAAAGACATTCCCTTAGTTGCATAGAAGTGCATTGAATGATTTAAGAAAACTAGCCTAGCATCTAATAAAGCTTCTTTAGATAACATATGAATGTATGAATAGCTTTCACATCCTCATATTGCTGTGTGTGAGACATATTTTCCTTTGCCACAATTCTAAATGAAGGACCTTAAAGGCAATTGTTCCATTGAACTAGTCCACAAGGGCTTTTGAATCCCCAATACTTTAACATATTTCCAAAGGGCAATTCTCATTACACATCACATAGAAAGGAATTAAAATTTGTGCCTTAGCCAATACTTAGTTTGTATTTGCACATCAGATCCTAAAAGAAGAAAATGACTATACCCACACCACAAACTTTCCTGTCACTACCACCCACCATCAAAGAATCCCCATACTATAACACTAAGACACTCAATTTCAAATTATGGCTAATTGTTTGACCAATATCATTAAACAAATCTACTCTAAAACCCTCATTGAAATTTCTATAACTTCATTCAAATTTTGCAGATTCATATTACAAGTGACAGTACAACCTTAAAAAACATACAATATAAACATAATAAGCAAATTTTGCAAAACCTCACTTTTCTCAAATCCTGACTGATTCTTCAACCATTATCATTAAGCAAATTTGATTTCAAACCCTCATTCAAATTCTGTAACTTCATTCAAATTCTACAAATTCTTATACCCACCTCAATTTATTCAAATCTTACAGATTCTCATACCCACCTCAATTTATATAAATCCTACAAATTCTTATACCCACCTCAATTTTTTCAAATCCTGACTTATTGTTCAACCAATATCATTAAACAAATTAAGTTTAAAACCCTTATTAAAATTCTGTAACCTTCATTCAAATTCTACAAATTCATATAACTACTAAACAAATTTGGTTTCAAACCTCATTAAAATTCTGTAACTTCATTTAAATTCTACAAATTCATATAACCACTAGCAAGTACATTGTTCCATTAAAATCTAGAAATTAGAAGTTAAGTTTCATTTAATTTAATTACTGACCACGAGTACTTGCCAATGAAGCATTTCTATGAAACCATCTAAGTCAAACTGAATTGGAGAAAATGATAAAAATAATCCACATAATTCCTTATAGTAAAATCCAAAGACGTGAGAACATTGTATCAACACACAAAAAGTTGTGTATGAGAGCATTTGTCAAACCTAGCATTCATACAAAACACCATGAAAAATCCGAAGAATTCATTCCACTGGAATGACAAAATGTCTGAACATAACAAAATTTGCCAATGGGTAAACAATTTTCTGACCTAAGATTCAGAGAAAATGACTTAGGACCAGATCATATGACCGTGCAAAATTTTAATTTCATATGAAAAGCCATGAAAGGTGCAGAGAAGGTTATCTGATCTTGTGCTGCATTTCCACTGGACAACCTCCAGGCTTGGCTACCTTCATCGGACGTCGTTTTGGTATCCAAATTCAAAAATCTCATCTTCCACCCCAGAGTCTTTGGAATAATTATGACGTTCTGTTCTCCATCGTACGCCGCTGCTACCTCCGCGTAGGGTGGCTCACGTATTGAAGTAGCCAACGTCTCCGTAGTCAACAGATTCCATATCCTAGTATTGGGAGTTGCCTGCCATAACCCCAACACAGTAGCGTAAATCCCTCCAATATATGTATACCCGAAGATGATACCTAATAGAAACACTTGGCTCTTGTGAACCATCAGCTTAATGGGTTGCACGTTGTCCATTACCGTGCGTAATTGCCACTGTCCCAACAGTAAAAACATTCGTTGAGGAGCGAACAGGCCGGTCTCTATATTATAAGTAGCCAGAATAGCTCGATTTGCTGACATGAAGAAAATGGTGTCGCCAACTGCTGTGGAGTGGAATGGTCCCCTGAAAAATCTGAAGTTGATATCTGGGCACGACCTTACAGTCCATTTGTCTATAGCTGAGCTGTAAACAAGAGCGTGCACCATATTCGATCTCAGTTCTCCCCACACCATCACTTTAAACTGGGCGGCGTCTACAACCAGGTGGATGGACACCGACGACTGCACAACCTTACCAGGTGCGGAGTTGTTCTTGTTCTGCCCTAGTTTTTTCTTCAAACTCGATTGGAGCCCAAGGCGCGGGCTGACCTTTGTATCAGGCAGCAGTCTGACTTGTTTCGTTAAGTGATTAGTGACCAGAATTTTTCCTTCGGTGGTTACGAAAAGCATAAGCCCATCGGCAGCTGCCTGGAGACGCCAACATTTAGTGCGATCTAATTGAAAGAGAGCCGGGATGAAATACCACTTGCTAGAGCTTTTGTTGTATAGACAAAAGTCGTAGGTATTCTTGGGATCGCTGGTGAGAGCAATCCATGACTCCCGGTTTCTTTGGTCGTACAGCAATTGGAATATCTTGCAGAATGAAATGGTGTGGCGCCAAGCGCGACAAGTAGCCCGAGCTTTCAAGAGGTCGCTGATGGACATGCGAGACAGAATGTCTTGCACAATGTCTTCTGGTAGACGGTCCAAAAAGCATTCCGTTGATTCATTTTCGGGCCGCAGTTTCTTGACAGGGTTACTGATTTGCACCTCATGGGGTTGATGGGGAACTTTTTGATCAACTGTGCGTTCGCAAATTCTAGGGTTTTTAGGGTTCCTGCACATCGATCTGCTGCAGAATCCCCCATCACTATTAGTTGTTCTCACATTCTTGTCTTTTTGGCCGTTATACTGAATCTCAGTAATCCCAAGGTTAGTTCTCATCTTTCGGATTCAAATGGTATTGCAGCCTTAACCCTTAGCGAGAGAAGCAATATCATGAATCAGAAGCCAGAACTTCAAGATCAAGCGAAACCATAAATCACCCATATGTATCTATTTAGTTTATATCAAGGCTTTGGCATAAAAAATAGGTTAGATGGGCCATAGGCTGAGTTTACTTCCGGATTTGCCGAATGTTTTACTATGATAATATGTTTTAAACAATATTGATTTGACTATGTCAATGGCTTTGTAAGGTGTATTTATGATTTATATTAGTTTAAGGTGTATGATTAAAAGATAATATTTTCGTTTTAGTTGAAGTTATTTTATTTTATTTTTTTGTCAATTTGGTTTGATAGATAGCTTGAGAAACTGTTTAGGTCATTTAATTAGTCAAAATCATCTAGGATCACATCTTGTTTGGGCTATACCATAACTAAGTTGAGTAGATTTTTTACCTTTTTTAGCATGTTTCCACGTTAATACTTGGGCAACATTCGTGAGGTTTGATTTTGGGTAGCATTACTAAGGAGACCTATCCTCAATTGGTTGTGCTAGTAGGACTTGATATTTTCTTTACTTTTAGTTATATATTATTTTTTATTTTTTTATTTTATTTGATAAAAACTATTGTTTAATTTAATAAAAATGGCTTAGTGTATATAGATCAAGCAAAGTTTTTCACTAGAATCAGGTAAAACAATTTCAAAAAAGAATTTGATTTTCTGTTATTTTAAAAGGTTTTTTTGAATGCATAAATAGATTCAACACCCTAGGAAACCACTTCTAGCACTCCAAATATACAAATTAGACAACTTAAAATAGAGTTTTTAAAAATCTCTACCAAATTTTAGTTACAATTAACCAGAAAACTTGTCGTGAAAAAAACCATTTCAGCTACTAGCGAATTCAACAAACTAATAAAAATTATGATTAACTATATATTTTTTGATTTTTATATTTTTTAATTATATATATATATATAAGTTCTAAATACTTAATAACATTATCTACTATTTTTAAAAGAACTTTTTTCCAAAATATTTTTATTACAAATAAATACCATTTAATATAGTTATCAATAATATCATTTTTTAAACTCTCTTTTTCTATATAATAATCATAATTTTACATATCACTATTTCTTTAATGAAAAGATGAAATAGTCTCTAAATTTCCCTCCAAATTTATTAATTGATAACAATTTACATATTTTATGATATTATTGTGCAAATTGTCACGTTGTTCTCTCAGGCTCCATTGCTATACCTCATATGATGAAAACTGAAAACTGTAAACCGTGTGTAGTCAAAATCTGTTACTCACCAAAGGGATTTGTCTACCATAAACCCATGAAAGCAGAAGAGTGCACTCCATTAAAATTATGACCGACAATGAGATCTAACAGAGATACTTGGCTCTTGTAAATCAGCAACTTAATGTTCTGCACCCGTTCCAATATCAATCACAAAATTCTTTCTTCAACAACGAACATGCCGGTTTTTATGTGATAACTCACCAACATAGACCAATTTAATTATTAAAAAAGAAGTCTAGCCTAAAAGGCTAACTATTTGATAAAGGAAAAATGGTTT
>APFE031654476.1:14244-109547 GCA_000404065.3 Pinus taeda
AAAGCAATTATAATGGAAATTTAAACTCAAGCAATTAATAATAATGACAATTATTATATATTTACATTAACAATTAGAATGACAATTTATAATAATGGTATCAATTTATTAATATTATAAACCTAAGACATCATAAAGCCGAGGAAATAATATTAAACACAAAGGGGTTATTATTGTAAACGTAGGGGATTGATCTTAAAAACCCAAGGGATTAGTATTGAGAACCAAAGAGCTCAATATTATAAACCCTTGAGATTACTATTAGAAACGTGAGTTATTATTAATATTATAAACCGAAGGGATTAATAAACTCAATGGAGTATAAACCCAAGACAGTAATAAACATAAGGGATTGATACTATAAACCCAAGGGGTTAATATTGTAAACCCAAGGTATATAAACCATGAGATAAATATTAAAAACCCTCAAACAAACATGGTCTATTTTCATATTGAGACAATATTTGTCACAATGCGATGTTTGACCATGGTTGACCATCATTGATTTTCATATTGAGATAATATTTGCCATAATGTGACATTGGACCATGGTTGACATGGATAAATGTGGTTATCACAACGTGACATTGGACCATCAAACAACCTTTCTCACAATGTGATCATGGTTGACAATGGGTGATTTTCATTTAGAGATGACATTAAACGCTAGGGTAAATATTAAACCCTAGGATTAATATTATAAACCCTATGAATAATATTATTCCCTAAGAATATGGACCCTAGATTAATAGTCCTAATCCATTTATATTATAAACACAAGAGACTAATAAAACTTAGGGATTAATACTAAAAAACTAAGGGAATAATGTTAAACCTAAGAGATTAATATTATAAACCCAAGGTACATAAAACCTAAGATAAATATAAACCTGAAGATAAATAATATAAATGCTAAAATAAACATGGTTGACTATTTATTCCATGATTGGTTTTCATTTTGACAGAATTGTTGTCAAAATGCGACATTGGACCATGGTTGACAATGATTGATTTGGATATTGAGACAATATTTGTCACAATTTGATGTTCAACCATGGTTTACTTTCATGTTGAGAAAATATTTTTTACAATGTGCTGTTGGACCAAGGTTGAGTATGGGTTTATAATTTATAAAGCCAAGAGATTATTCATATTAAAATCCAAACAGATTAAAAATCCAAGTGATTAATATTACAAATCCAAGGGATTAATAAAGCCAAAAAATCATTAATATTATAAAACGAAAGGATTAGCTTTATAAACCATATCAATAATGTTATACCATAGGAATATAATCCATTAGATTATTAAACCCAATGGATTGATATTATAAACCGAGGACACTAATATACCCAATGGATTAATGCTTAAAAACCAAGGGAATAATATTAAAGACAAGGGATTAATATTATAAACCTAAGCTATATAAACCTGAAGAATAATATTATAAAACCTAAAACAAACATGGTTGACCATGGTTCATTTTCATATTGAGACATTCCTTATCATAATGTAACATTGGACCATGGTTGGACAATGTTGAGCATGGTTGACCATCATTTATTTTCATATTGAGAGAATATTTGTCACAATGTAACATTGGATAATGGTTCAACATGGTTGACCATGATTGACCATGGTTGATTTTTCATATTGAGGAAACCTTTGTCATAATGTGATGTTGGACCATGGTTGACCATGGATGACCATGGTTGTCACAATGTGACAATGGTTGGTCATTGACCATGATTGACCATGATTAATAGTGATTTATTTTCATATTATAAACCCTAAAATAGAATGGTTTACCATTATTGACTATGGTTGATTTTTATTTTGATGCAATCTTTGTCACAATGAGATGTTGGTCTGTGATTGACCATGATTGATTTTCACATTAAGACAATCTTTTTCACAATGTGACATTGTACCATGGTTTACCATGGTTGGTTTTCATATTGAGATAATATTTTTCATAATGCGATGTTGGACCATGCTTGACCATGGGTTTATAATTTATAAACCCAAAGAATTATTAATATTAAAATACAAACGGATTAAAAACCCAAGGGATTAGTAAACCCAATGAATAATTGATATTATAAACTCAAGGGATTTATATTAAACCATAGGATTAATATTATAAGGCCTATCAATAATATATACCCTAGGAATATTTACGTGTAAATTATTAAACCCAAGGGATTAATACTAAAAGCCAAAGTGAATAATATTTAACCCAAGGCATTACTAATCAAAACCCAAGGTGTATAAACCCTAAGATAAATATTATAAATCCTAAAACAAACATGGTTGACCATAGTTTATGTTTATATTGGGACAATCTTTGTCACAATGTGACGTTGGACCATGGTTTATTTTCATTTTTTGACAATCTTTTTCACAATGTGACATTGGACCATGGTCCAGCATGGGTTTATAATTTATAAACCCAAGTAATTAGTAATATTATAAACCCAAGGGATTAGTATTATAAACCCTATCAATAATATTATACCCTAGAAATATGAACCATTAGATTAATACTAAAACCCAAGGGAATGATATTAAACCCAATGAGTTAATATTATAAAACAAAGGTGTATAAACTCTAAGATAAATATAAACCATAAGATAAATATCATAAACCCTATATAGTAAACATGGTTGGTCTTTCTTTACCATGCTTGATTTTCATTTTGGCACAATGTTTGTCACAATGACACGCTGGACCATGATTGACCATGATTATTTTTCATATTGAGATAATATTTGTCATAATGTGATGTTGGACCATGGTTGACCATGGTTGATTTTAATATGAAGACAATCTTTGTCACAATGTGACACTATACCATCGTTAACCATGAGTTTAATGTTTTGAACCCGAGTTATATAAACCCAAAGATAAATATTATAAACCCTAAAACAAGCAAGGTTGATGATAGTTTGTTTTCATATTGAGACAATATTTATCGTAATGTGGCATTGGACCATAGTGACCATGGTTGAGCATGATTGATTTTCATATTGAGAGAGTCTTTATCACAATGCGACATTGGAAAATGATTCACCATAGTTGACCACAATTGTTTTTCATATTGAGACAACCTTCGGCACACTTTGTCATTAGACCATGGTTATCACAATTGTACATTGTGTTATGAGACAATATTTGTCACAATGTGACCATGGTTACTTATTGGCCATAGTTGACCATGATTGGCTATGGTTGACAATGGTTTATTTTCATGTTATGAACCCTAAAATAAAATGGTTGACCATTATTTACCATGGTTCATTTTTATTTTTACATGGTCTTTGTCACAATACGACGTTGGACTGTGGTTGACCATGATTGATTTTCACATTCAGGCAATCATTGTCACAATGCGGCGTTATACCATGCTTGACCATGGTTAGTCTTCATACTAAGACAATATTTTTCACAATGCGATGTTGGACCATGCTTGACCATGGGTTTCTAATTTATAAATGCAATGAATTATTCATATTAAAATCCAAATGGATTGAAAACCAAAGGGATTAATATTACAAACCAAAGGGATTAATAAACCCAAGGAATTATTCATATTATAAACCCAAAGAATTTATATTAAACCCTAGGATTGATATTACAAACTCTATGAATAATATTCTACCCTAGGAATATGAACCCTTAGATTATTAAATCCAAGGGATTGATATATAAACCCAAGACCCAAATAAATGCAAGGGATTAATACTAAAAAACCAAGGGAATAATATTTACCCAAGGGATTAATGTTCAAAATCCAGGGTATGTAAATCGTAAGGTAGATATTATAAACCCTCAAACAAACATGGTTTGACATAATTTATTTTCATATTCATATAATATTTGTCACTATGTGACGTTATACCATGGTTGACCATGATTGGTTTTGATCTTGAGATAATCCTTTTCACAATGTGGCATCGGACCGTGGTTAACCATGGTTGACCATGGTTGATTTTCACATTGAGACAATATTTGTAACAATGTGGCATTGGACCATGATTGAGCATAGTTGATCATGATTAAATTTCATATTGAGAGAATCTTTGTCACAACTGTGACGTTAGATAATGATTGACCATGGTTGACCATGGTTAACAATAGTTAGCATGCTTTAATGTGTAGATTAATTAATAAGTAAGATAATAGAAATATGTAAATTAATATATTATTAACGTTCCATTAATGTTATATTAAAAACTCTAATTAATATTATTTCAATGTTGTTATATTGTTATATATTTATTTATTTTGATAGCATGTTAATATCATAATTAAATATTAATGTTATAAAAAGACTAATTGTGTAGAGAGTATTGCATTAATAAGCTAAATGAATGCTTTAATTAAATAATTTATGTATTAATGATATTTAAATACATTAAAATGTTAATTATAACATTTATAAAATTAATTAAATTAAAATTTTAAGAATTTTTCTAATAAATATTAATAAATTAATTTTTGGAATAAATTAATAATTAGACAAATCTTCAACATGTAAATTATTAATTTTATTTAAATTAATTACTATTTGGAAAAATTTCCAATTTAATAGTTTATTATTAAAAACTAAATTAAATTTAAAATTACACTTAATATTAATGTTAATTACTATTAATAATCTTATTAAAATTACATTATTATAAAGTTAACGTTCAATATAAACCTAACTAATAATGAATATTGATATCTAAGTCATCGCACATGAGGATTCAGGATTCGACGGATACAGGGATTCAAGTGTCGGATACCAACACATTGACCCTCCTGAACAAGACATGTTTGGATACGCTATATATATGTATATGTATATGTATATGTATATGTATATGTATATGTATATGTATATATATATGTATCTATATCTATATCTATATCTATATCTATATCTATATCTATATCTATATATATATATAATAATATAATAATATATAATATACTATATATATATATAATATATACACACACACACACTAAGAATAAGATGTTACTTACACAAATTCTCATTCATGATACAAATTCATTGATTTCAGACATATATATTCATCTAGATGTCAGATTTACAAATTAGCATTATGCATACAAATACAATTGTGAAACAAATGACAAATCATAATACATATTCAATTAATCAATTTTCCAATAGGAGAAAGAGAAGATAGTGAGATAAAGGTATTGTAGTTTTCTTATTATGTCGTCAGAATCAAAATTTGTTACCTAGATAGTGCAATTCCGGTGGCAAATAGAAATAGAATATATAAAACAACTACAGGTATACAAGCCTCAAGGTAGTATGTAGCTTATGACTCATGAGTCATCAATCCTCATAGTCATCATCAAATCATCATTGTGTCGTGATCATCATGGTTGTCACTGCTCTCCTCTACCCCCTCCTCTATACCCAAAGTCATCTCTGCATCTGTTGGTGTTGAGGATAACCTCTCTATAGTATAATTATCATCAAATCTAATAGGCTCTAGGACTCGATCATTGAGATCCAAGTTCGCCAATGCCAAGTCAACACTGTTGGAGCAATATGGAAAACTGGGGTCGTTGAAGAGTGGAATGGGTGTTGTTATTGAATGGAAATAACCTCAATTTACTCAAGCTCCTCTGTCCAATATATTGAATGTTATAAGGGAGCGAGAGGATGTTGTAGGAGATAATGACCACTTACAGAGGCTATTTCCTTCAAATTGTGATGTAGCAGTGAGTCATCCTTCAATGAGGTGTAATTTTATTACCATGCCTACTTCTACTTCTACTCCTCTTGCTACCTCCAATCCTTTGTCCTAATTACTTAGAAGGTTTCAAAGGAAGGATAAATTGTAGCATGCCAATATATTACGATCAAGGAATAATTTTGTGGATGAACTTGGTCTCTTTGAAATTATTCTAGAAATTGGGCCCACTAATTTCCAGGCTCACATTAGAAAATAAATTTGTCTCCATATACAAGGTCCCATTCCGAAGGAATTTGAATGATTTATAGAAGCTATTGTGCTCAATACCTAGAATGTTTATGCTCTTGTGCACTATGGAGTTTTGTACAATGATGAAGGGTACTTTACATATGTAGCATAGGTGTGTTTCTCATATATGACGTTGTTTGTTTTTTTCTTTTTTCTTTTCTGTACTTATTTTCTACATTACTTGTTTATTAGATCTCACATTGGAAAATAAATTTGTCTCCATATACAAGGTCCCGTTCTAAATGAATTTGAATGATTTATAGAAGCTATTACGCTCAATACCTAGAATTTGTATGCTCTCATGCACTGTGGAGTTTTGTACAATGATGAATGGTACTTTCCATATGTAGCAGAGGCATGTTTCTGATTTATGACTTTATTTGGTTTTTCGTTCTCTTTTTTCTTTTCTGTACTTATTTTCTGCATTACTTGTTTAATAGATCTTCTATATAGTAGTAGGGATTTTATTATGTATTATAAAAGCAAATGCATTTCAATATTTTTGGGATGGCCAAAATATATCTATAGTAATCATCGCATCAATATAGAAATGTGAAAATTACATGATCTTTGTTTCAATTAATTAGAAAAAAAAATTATGTGAGTCCATATACATTCGATTGACACAAGTTTTTGTATGGCACTATTGGTACTGTGAAGTTACAACCTAAGTAAGATTTTCAAAAATAATTTGTTAACATACCAAGCCTTTTTAAGGAATCCTAGCCTATTATCATGTCAGCCAATGTTGATTAAATGTATTGACTGACATGGCATGTACATTAACTAACTCGTGGTATCACACTTCTACGCATGTCTACTACAAATAAATATAGAACATAACCGATAGGAGTTTGAGCTTGCTTCCCTTCAATCAAGTGGAACTCTCAATTTGTTGGCATGGAATCCTAACAAAATTCATGGGCTGGGTTATTTTAGGAAAATATATTTCTTGTAAAGTATCAATACTCTTTAGAACTACCTAAATGAATGAGTTTGTTTAAGGGGTAAATATATACCATCTTTAACCAACATATCACATTTGATTCATTTTCTTCACATTTTATCATCCTTATTTATTTATTTAATATGGCATTCACATTACCGTAATTTTTTTAGAATCCATGTTAGTTTTTTTTTCCAAAAGGCTAAATTATAAAAGAAAAACATGTATATTTGGTTCTTCCTACTCAGATGCCCCGGTGACTACAACATGCATCGATACAGAAGGAATTCCAAGAAGTGGATTTGCAATAGGAAAAAAGATAAATCATCTAGACAACTTCATGTTTAACATAATTTGTTTCATGGCATTAATAATGAAGGTAGTAAATGTGTCATGGAAATAATAATCAAGGAAGTAAAATATAAGAACATGGTTTTGAATTTTGAAAAACATATAAAGCACAAATGCTTTCATTTTTTCCAATAAAATTGTTCAATATTTCCCTGGCCAAAATACTTGTACAGTAAACTTTTTCTACTTATGGTGATTCGACTTTTTTTTCCGCTTAGATATCTAAATGTTAAAAGCTATCTCTTTTGTTCATTTTCAAAAATTCTAAGACATATTTCCAGATTCCAACACTAACAACTCAAATGTAATAAAATAACCTATTCGTGCGAGAATTATTGGATATTTATCATATGTCATTGTTTAATCCCTCTGGAGAAAGCTTGGAAGTGGGCTTCTATTGCGAGAGGGATCCCCCAAACGTAGTTTTGGGGCTAAAAGCCAAGGCTTATGTCACATTTTGTAATATTATTGTAAAGACTCCATAGTTTGTTTTCATGGAGCATGAAGGTGTTATGTGTCACAAATGATAGTCTTCCCTTAGTTTTGAAAAAGTAAAGTTGGTTGTAAAAGAACTAGCCATGGTCCGCGGACCATGGGATTGTATTAAAAGAGCTAAGCTATAAGTACTTTGAAAGGAGATAGAAAATGATGGATGATGTAATAGAATCATAGATTTAGAGCAAGAATTTTAAGTCTTGGGTTCTAGCATAGGTAAAGTCTCTGCAGCTAAGTGTGTAGAGGCCTAGGGTAGAATTTTGTAGTTGAGTGTGTGGACACCTGCAGCTGTGTACGTAGCACGGACAAAGTTTGTAACCACTTGGGAGATATTAATAAGGAGAGATGTTCTGTAGTTTCTATGTCTTTGTTTTGTTGATGCATCTTGATATGTTGTGTATGAATTTTCTTTATTATGCTTATATGGCGCGCGAATGAATGCAATTAAATTGAATAACTGAACGCATATACAAATATCTGTTTATGTGGGGATAACTATAATTTTTTGATAAGATAACAAAGGCAGTTAGGTTGATTGGGGAATTTTTGCGGCACATTGCCATATCAACGCAAAAGTACCTGAGCAGTAGGCTTAGGCTGCGCGAAGGATGATCTTATCCCTTAACGAAGGTATTGAAAAACGAAAGACAGGGTTTGTCTTGCAAGCCCTCGAGCAAAGCAACCTACATGAAGGCAGGAAAAGAGGGAATTAAATGACATCACGACCATCTCATGGTGCCAAAACTTGGTTCTAGCATCCCCCCATACTACTTCAGGTGATTCTTCATTATGCACTTCCCAGGCTGATGCAGAAAGGGCCAGTAATGTAGGGATTTGTTTGGCTAATTAATGTTGAATTTGGGTCAGGCCCCATCAAGCCAAAAAATTGTTCCATTGTCGGGACTGGAATCTGCATGAGAGATGTGTGATTTCATATCATTGGAATTGAACTAAGAAGGAGATTGGAGACTAGTTGGATAGAAATCCACGAATTCGTCGCGGAAGAGAATAGAAATCCGCGACTAACAAAGCAACAGTGGTTGGACAAATACCCATATACAGAGATACACGAGATCTTTTTCTGCTCCTTCCCTATTTAGATATGCGAGTGGATCACGATGCTAACAAATAGCCAAGGAAGGTGGAAACTTGATGGTCCTATTGTTTTGAACACGAAGCTATTGCGAAGGTTGGAACCATTGGAGGGTGAGATCACTCACATTGTAGATCATTAGCTTGATACCATCATAGGAGGATTTTTGACTGAATTCGCGATCGACACCTTAGTTAGCTACAACGAGACCAAGCGGTGCTTTTTCAAAGGACCGCAAGGTAAGTACGTGAAATCCTTGAATACTTGGATTAAAATGCTATTGTATGAAAAAAGGGTCATGCAGCTACCTTGATGTTCGGAACTACGTGAAGCGAAAAAACTTATAGGAATGAAGGACAAAAGGGTCCAGAGTATAGACCATTGATTTCACCTCCAGGAGGTGATGAGGAAGGGATATCAAAGGTTTCTCCGTGAAGTGCTATTCAATTAATAAGACAAGGATTCCCGCGAACACCACCTCCGACCACACCACCTCCAACTTCACCACCATCACCTTAGAATTCACTTGTAACACCTCCACCTCCACCATAGTTTAGTATGGAAAACCAGTAAAGCTTCCTTTCCTCAAAGGCATGGGAAATGATGATCCAGACCAATTCTAGTTCATTGTGAAAGCTATATGGGAAGCACAAGGTGTTACAGATGATCATATAAAGAAGGTGACATTGGTTAGTGCCATGCATGATCACATGCTAACCTAGTATATCAAGTACTCAAATGATAACCCGAATGTTGGAGTGCCAGACATCCAGAAAATACTAAATATGGAATTTAGTAGGCCTAAATCGTGAGTGGTTTGTGATCTCACTGCTACCACACTTAATGACTGCGCTGTTGTAGCAGAAGATAACAATTCAATCCAAGGCCTTCGAGATTGCCATGAGACTACTTGAAAGTCTGATGCTAGATCTTAATATAGGAGTTCAGCAGATCCATGCACAATTGAGAATCTACGCCTTGAGATTCAAAGCCTGAAGCAGCACATAATGTTTTTACTAGAGGTACATGAGGAATTATGGTGCCTAATATGCAAGAGTCAGGGTCATGACAGAGGCGATTGCTTGGTCTTTGCGAACCATATTGCAGGAGGAGGACCGATGCCTTTAAGGCCAGAAGCTCAAGCAAGACCTAGCGTGGGGCCTGCATTATGGTGCGCTATCTATCAGGTAGTAGGGTAACATCCCAGAGAAAATTGTCATATGTTGCTGAAGTATGTACAGACACCACAACAATTGTCCTGCAACTTTTGTATATCGATAAGGCATGCTGAGCGTAATTGCAGGAGTTATGAACTGATGATGGATAGAACTCTCGCCTATAGGGTTTAAGCTGAAACATGGCCCCCTGACCAGAGCGCAAGGATTGCACGGATAGGATTTCAGGGATGCGGATGAGGCTAAGGTAGAGGAGGACCTAGCAGAGGTCAAGGATAGTTGATATGCTATAATTGTGGGGGACTAAGACACTATGCCCACAATTCCACTAACCCAACACATCCATCATGCAGGTATTGTATGTTGTTTGATCATGAAACAGAATAATTTCCTACGCTAATAGCTAGGATATGTGACAAAGTGGCGCTACCACCTCCGCTCACTCAAAACCTATAGATGATGAGGTCTAAGGCACGCCAGGAAGATCCAAACGTAAATATGGTGCTTAGAAGTGGAATCATGACGAGAGATGACAAAGGGAAACAACCAGAAGACAATGGGTGGGTCTCCAAAGCTCCGGTGAAGGAGGCTGAGTTTGATTTGGAGTGCACACGTGAAACCTTCATGGAAGCTAAGAAGAGCTTTCTTGAGGCCTCCACCTCAAGAAGAAAGGATAAGCCTGAGTAGGAGATGGACCCCTCTATGCTCACAACTTTCTTGGAAACCTGCATGAAGTTGTTGCGTGACACTAAGGCTATGAAAGTATTATAGGAGCTCATCAGTAGATGCATGCAAGGTGAGACGCCTGTAGTATGAAATATTGGCAAGCATAAAACAAGGACATGACGAGAGATGAGACTGACTGCACATATAGGAGAGTATGAAATGGATCAGGTCATTTTGGACCTCGGGTCAAATGGGAATGTTCTACCAAAACAGTCTTGGGATTATATGGGGATACCTTGTGCTACAATGGTCTCTGATTTAGCTAAGGATGGTGAATCAACAAAAGATCATCCCCATGGGGTGGTAGAAAAGGGTGACCATGGATATTAAAGGAGCGAGTGCACTCGCTAACTTTGAATTAATAGAGATAGTGGAAGACAACAATCCCTATCCTGCAATCCTAGGAATTAACTGGGATACTGATATGAATGGGGTAATTAATCTGAAGAAGCAAACGATGATATTTGAGAATAAATCATTGCGCGTAATAGTACTCCTCGATCTTGCTGAAGGATTTGTGCTATACTAAACTAGTCCATGATTATGAGAGTGATGACGACTTGGACTCTATCTATAAGATAACAACGTGAGATCAAGATTGGGTGAATCCCACCATGAATGGATGGATTACATGGGATCGTGAGAGTTCCAGCACTTCGAACTCCGACGAAGAAATAGAATGCTGGAAAAATTGGCTACATGATGTAACTACATTGAATTGCAACATGATGACCCAGTTGCTACACTGTGTGTCATCAGAGGTAAGAAATCTACCTACCTATGATGGTTTGAATGAGGTAGATATATTTTTGGACACACTTGAAAGGGAGGTACCAGAAAAGTAGCGCTTCCATGCCTTGGACTGGGCACTGTGTGCTATGCTCACAAGATGGTGGGGTACACACGAGGGAAGCTTTGATGATTGGCGCCAATGTAGAAGGATGATGAGAACATGATTTGGTAAGCCTAAGTTGTGACTGATAGATAGGTATGATGGGTAGAATGATCCATGTGCACATCTGGCCAAATGGACCCAGGCTTATGGAGAAAAGCCCCAACCTGAGTGGGTGCACCTATTCTGTCATACCTTAGATGCTATCCCAATGAATTGGTATATAGAAATATGGCTCCATCATGGGACATGTGAATGGGATATCTAGTGTGAAGGATTCATGATGAACTTCAGTTTTAAGGATCGGTTTGATAGTATTGGTGAAGTACTACAAGAAGTGAGAGTAGTTATCTTTGGGATACTATGGGATCCTTTAGACTTGTCTCATTCTGAATGGACTATTTAGTAGAGCCGCACGCTAGAATGCTATAATATAACTGCCGGAGAAGAGGATGAGGATCCATCGAGGATTAACATTCCAGAAATAGAAGGTCACCATCAGGTTCAAGGGCCATATATTGAGAATCCTCATATAACCACGCCACTAAAAATGAAACAAGTAAACATTGGTATGGAGGCAAAACCCAAATTTGTGAAGATTGTAGACTACTGGGATGATGCGATGGTGGATAAGGTCGTTTAATTTCTCTGCCAATACTAGGATTTATTTCCTACCAAGTTTACAGATCTAAAAGGAATAATTGGGGACCTAGGAATTATGAAGATCACGTTAAAGCCCGATGCAAAACTAGTTAAGCAAAGGCCTTACCATCTCAATCTGAAATATAAGAAGAAGGTCTGCTTAGAGCTAGACAAGATGCTTGCAGCAGGCATCATTGAGCCCATGGAAGAATCTCTTTGGGTAAGCCCAATGGTGGTGCAAGAGAAGAGGCAGAAGGATGAGATAAGGATATGCGTGGATCTCAAAAAATTGAATGAAACTTGTGTGCATGATCCTTTCTTGACTTCATTCACGGATGAAGTGTTGGACAATGTAGGTGGCCAAGAAGCATATTCCTTCACTGATGGCTTCTCTAGATACCACCAAATAAAAATCGTGATGGAGGATAGGAGCAAGAGATCCTTCACGACTGAGTGACGTTGTTTTCAGTACACTATAATACCGTTTCTATTGAAGAACGCACCTGCAATCTTTTCGCGCATGCTTTTTGCGACATTCAAGGAATTTATTCATAAGTTCCTCAAGGTATATTTTGATGACTGGACTGTATTTGGGTTGTTTAAGCACCATGTATAAAGCTTGCGCTTGATGTTGGATACTTATTGAAGATACCAAATCATGCTCAATATCAAAAAGTGTTTGTTTTGTGTTCCTTTCAGAAACCTATTGGGGCATGTGCTTTGCATATAAGGACCGATGGTGGACCCCGCGAAGATCGCAATGATATTGAACTTCGGAGCGCTGAGGAGTATGAAGTAGATGTGCGCTACTCTGGGACATACAGGATATTACTGAAAGTTTATCAAAAGCTATGCCCAGATGACCATGCCTATGGAGAAATTGTTGAAGAAGGATGTCACATTTTGTTTGAATGATGACTGTAAGAAGATCTTGGACATATTGAAAGAAAAGATGGTTACCACACCAATTCTAGTCTTCTTGTACATGTCAACACATCATGTATAATGCTGGGAGTAGTACTAGCACAAGTTGGTGGAGAGGGCTTGGACCATCCTATCACGTTTGTAAGCCGTAGGTTATCTAAAGAAGAGAATAACTATTCCACCATTGAGCACGAAGGGCTAGTTATGGTGTATGCGCTCCAGAAGTATCAACACTACTTGCTAGGAGGCCATTTTAAGATGTGTATGGATCACCCTGCGTTGAAGGACCTGGTCAATAAGCTTGTGTTGGGGGGGATAATCTGGAGATGGCTCTTATTGTTCAAGGAATATGATTTTGAAGTTATCGTGAAGCCTAGATGATTGAACGTCGGACCAGATCATCTATGGTGCATTTGAACAGGGGAGGAACCTACTAACTTGGAAGAAGGATTTCCTTATGCGCATCTATTTGCAGTGTGTGTTGCGGATGGTCACTTTGAGCATATAATACACTTCCTAACAACAAGAATTACACTAGAAGGATACACTATCCAACAAAAGAAGGAATTAGTGGTGCGCGTCACAGATTTCTTTATCATTTCTAGGCATCTATACAAAATCGGGACTAATGAGATATTGCGATGGCATGCACCTAAGTTTGAAAGAAGCATCATCCTTGTAGACACTCATGGGGGTGCCACCGGAGGACATTATGTAGGGAGATAAATTGCATAAAAGATTTTACGCACAGGGTTGTGGTGGCCAACCCTTCATCAAGATTCTAAATCATATTGCAAGGCATGTGATGTATGTCAAAGAATGGGTAGGCCATTGCGGAGGGATGAAATGCCTCTGAATCCACAAATGACCTTGCAGCCGTTCAATAAGTGGGCGATCAGTTTTGTATGACCTACTTAGCCACAAGGAAAGACAGAGTAAGATACATTATCACTGTGACAAAGTATTTGACTCGTTGGGTGAAAGCGCAGTCAGTGAAGGATTGCACAGGCACGACTGCCGTGAATTTCCTATTTTAGCATGTACTAATGTGATTTGGATGTCCAAAGATCTTGATGAGTGATCATGGTACACACTTCCTGAATGAGACGATCAACGCACTAACGGAGGAATTTCAGGTATATCGCCAAAAGAGCACAGTTTATTACCCATAGGCTAATGGAATAGTAGAGGTGTTCAACAAAGTGCTCAAAAACATGCTGACCAAGGTTTGCAATGCTCAGCAAAGTGATTGGGACCTAAACATACCTGCAGTACTATCAGATTACAAACGACATGCAAGAAGTTGACTAGATAAACCCATTTTAAGCTTGTCTATGGTGTGGAAGCAGTAATGCCTACGGAATACATTGTACCTAGCCCTTGCATAGTAGCACTCACAAGTATGACAGATTGCCAAGCCCTAGAGGAGAGGCTTGCACAGCTAAATGGGTTCAAAGAAGAAATACTTTTGGTTGAATTTCACCAAAAGGTCCAAAAGCAGAGCGAAAAGGCATGGCGTGATCAACACATCAAGCTATGCACATTTAAGGTAAATGACCTAGTTTTGTTATACGATAGTAAGTTTGATAAATTTCTAGGGAAATTCAAGATGCATTGTTTAGGGCCTTATGTTATTAAGGAGATTACCAACAGAGGAGCAATATAGTTGGTCAAATTAAATGGAGAACCATTCCCAGGAAAGGTGAATGGCAGTCGTTTGAAGCCATACACTGGTGGCCTAGCCATGTGACTAAATGAAAGAAGCACAATATTAGCACTCCAGGTATATGAAAGGAGGCACGGGACTATGAAATACACTAGCTGGGTTGGGGAGCTACACGATTGGATGATGGCGCGAAGCAAGGACATGCCACTAGGTTAACGGCAATGCGTAGGCAGCTGCGCTACCTAGGGATAAATTACATAGGGCAGCAAGCATTTAAGATGAAATTTATGGCCTAGATCCTTGAAAATCTGCTGCTAATCTGGCATTAATGAACCGATTTTTGGGGGAACGGTCGAATTTGAATTCAAAATTCCCTATAAATTACAAGTGGCTATCTAGTGAAAAACGCTTAGCATTTTGAGAATTGAGTTGTTGCGCTCTCAGGTGCACATGAACTATGAATTATCTCAAGACCTAGTAGTGAGTCCAGTGTTTGAACAATTGTCAAAGGAGACACAAGCACTAGTGAATAGCATCGTGTTGACACATGTAGAAGCCATGGACACTGAAGGAGTGGTCACCGAGGAGAATGTGCAAGAGATTCATATGGGGGCCGGAGCAACTGCCCCGTAAGTGACTGAAGTACTGGTAGAGGTCCCTAAATCTTTGAGAACACTGAGACCGAAGCCAACCCCAATGAAGGAGACTATTAAATACAAGAAGGAAAAGCAGCCATCTATACTGGTGTGTGCATAGACAAGACGAAACCCACCAAAGCCCACTGCCCAGGAGAAAGGCAAGGCTATAAACATAGAAGCAGAGGAGGAGGATATAGAAGACATCCCCATGGATGACGAGGATGTGGGATTAGAGAGAGAGGAGGTTGAAGCCCAGGGTACAGACCCTATTACATGATTGCTAGAGTAAGACCTAAGTCCAAGGTCCCAAAGGACATTGATGAAAGTAAGACTCCCATGCAAACCCCTCTACTACCAGATGAAATTGCTTTTGATGGTTCGAATTTGGCATGGGTGCCCATATTGAAGCTTGAAGACTGGGACTTGATGGACCATGAGAATTTCCTGCACTTGGTGACTGAATAGCTGATGCACCACATCATAGACACAAATATGGGGATTACTGCATTAGAGCCAATGAAGTGGCCCAGAGGTGTAGAGAAGGCAGGGTTACTCAACCTACTCTCGGTGCTGCACTATAACTGCACCCCTATGACATCGTTGGTCATCAAGCAGCTACTGTGCTTGGTGCATGATGGGTGTTTGTGGCTAGAGTTGCTGATACCCATCACTGATATGTTGATTCACTGCATAACACATATGTTGTATACAGGCAAAAATCTAGCTATGATATTTGGCGGTAAGGGTGCCGAGCAAGCAATTACAGAGTCAATGAAAGATAAGTTCAAAGTAGTAAATAATTTATGTAGGTACACTATCTCTGGCATTTGCGACCCCACTATGATGGTGGTAACGCAGATACTTGCAGGGAAGGTGATGCAGAAGTACTCCACCAATGAGGTGTCGACGTCTGTCGTCGTGCTTGCACAATAGTGCATGGAAGGAGTCTAGTTTAACTAGTCAGACTACCTTCGCAGAGAGCTCCTGCTGAACTATCATGAAGTGCAAGAGAAGAGAAAGACCTTCCACTACACGTGGCTCTTTCTATCAATCGTGTTCATAGCATGGGAGCTACTTAAAGAGAGTAAATTCCCCTCGGTCACACAAGAACTTCTAAAAGAAACGAACTTGCAGAGCTATGTTGAATATAAAGATGATATCCATTGGATATTAATCAGGGCATAGAAGGACCCTACATAGAAGTGGTACAATTTGTCGTACCTAGCCACAGATGATGCCATCGATGTGGTGTTGGGTAAGTGGTTGGTGGAGTGGTGTACCACCACAGACTTGGCGGTGGGTGGAAGCAAGTCCTACACACAGACGAACAAGGAAGAGGCTAAGATGAATATGGTGTAGCTGGTCAAAAAGGGGAAAAAGGAGGCCATTGAGAAGAACCAGGTGGAACAGGCAAGAAGGGAGGTAAGAAAATAGATAGGTGGTGTATAGCGGGGCTCTAAAAAAGGGGTGCAGTCACCCTCACCTAAGCCCAAAGAAGAGCAGACAGAGCAGCGCGATGTGAACCCTAAGGAGGCATCCACCCGCATTAAACGACCGAGAGAGCTGGAAAAGGGAGGGACCAAAAAGAATATTGAGGCGACCAAGACTTCGCTGGACCCTATCACACTAATGGAGGTTGACTTATATGGCATCGATTACACCGTCAAAGATGTCACCATGGAGGCACTGTAGCAATTCAAGAAGTAGTAGCAGATCATCCTAGGGGCCATCCAGACCAGGCTGTAGGAGTTGCAAACTCGCATGACGCAAGCTGGTCTGCTGACCACCACTTTTGCTATCGGCACGTTAGAAGCTATCGATATGCTCTGCATGAAGGCTTACAGTGCGATAGTGCTACTAGATGGAGAACTGATCATGAAAAATGAGGCTGATAGGCACACTGTCAGCACTTTGAAGGGAGTTTGATTGAACCTAGCAACACTTCTACACAAAGGATTGCAGAGTTGAGGGCCTATGAGCATCGTGCCCTCCAGTTGATTAGTGAACAGAAGATAAACAAGCATATGGCCTTGCAAAGGAATGCTGCCATCACCACTAAGGCCAAGGCGACCAACTAGAGCAAGAGGATCATATAGGTCATGGAGGAGGCATGCAGAATGGTCCTAGAATTGGCCATTCCATATGAGGAGCCAGTCAAGGACTGCATCCTCAAATTGGCCACAGGGGTGTGCTACACTTGGACAAAGATGTCATGGGTTCAGCTGGAGCTAAACCTGTAGATTACAGAGCTCCAATTGAGGGCCCAACCCTCAACACTGCCATAGGTAAAGGAACAACAGGCACCCACTCTCACCAAAGTAGTTTTGGCAGTGGAGAGTGTAGTAGCAAACTACACATAGTTGTTTGAACAATCATTCGAGGTCCTAACGAGCTTGCAGGAGGACCCAAACATCCGAAGGATATAAATGGAAGCACACAAACTCCAATAGCACTATGATGAAGTTAAGGGAACAGCACAAACAATTGCACTGACATAGAGGCTATCCAAGTTGTAGGAAGCCAAGAAGCCGAAGGAAGAATTGGACACAGTGCTGCACAAGGAAGTAGTGTTGATGGCGTGACTCAAGCCCTGGCTGGAGGAAGCTTCCATAGTCACAGGAAACATTGAAGCAAATCTTGTGACTCTACAAGAAATGAAACAACAACTTTTGGATGATAGCGGAGGGGCAGTAACCGAGAAAACAATTGAAGATGCGAAGCAAGCAGTAGCTCAGTGAACAACCGAAGTTGCGGTCATCAGGGTTGAGCTGGACGGGCTTCATGAAAAGATCTTCGTGCCTAATGAGTGACTCGAGGGTGAGTCACAATGTTTGTGTTGGGGGAATGTTGGGAGCGGGATCCCCTAAGGGTAGTTTTGGGGCTAAAAGCCGAGGTTTAAGTCAAATTTTTTAATAGTATAATAAAGACACCGCAATTTGTGGTTGTGGAGTGTGAAGGTGTTATGTGTCATAAAGGGTAGTCTGTCCTTAGTTTTTAAAAAATAGTCAACTGTAAGATAACTACCCATGGTCTGTAGACCATGGGATTGTATAAAAAGAGCTAAGCTCTATAGCTGAGTGCAAAGAGGCCTAGGGTAGAAGTTCGCAGCTGAGTGCGTGAACCTCTGCAGTTGTGTTCATAGGGTAGATAGATTTTTTAACCACTTCGGTGATATTAATAAAGAGAGATGTTCTGCAATTTCTATGTATTTGTTCTGTTGATGCATCTTGATATGTTATGTACGAATTTTCTTTATTATGCTTATATGGTGCGCGAATTAATGCAATTACATTGAATAACAAACACATATACGAATATATGTTTATGCAGAGATAACTATAATTGTTTGATAAGATAAGCAAGGCACTTAGGTTAATTGGGGAATTTGTACGACATGCTGCCATAGTAGCGTGAAAGTCCCTGGGCAATAGGCTTGGGCTACACGAAGGACGATCCTATCCTTTCGCGAATGTATTGGAGAACGAAACACAAGGTTTTTCTTGCAAGCCCTACAGCGATGCAACCTACACGAAGGCAGGGATAGAGGTAATTAAATGACATCACGACCATCTTAGGGTGCAGAAACTTGGTTCCAACATCCCTCGATACTGCTTCGGGTGAGACTTCAGTTTGCGCTCTGCGGGCTGATGCCGAAAGGGCCATTAGTGTAGGGATTTGTTTGGCTAATTAACGCTAACCCTGGGTCAGGCCCCATCAAGCCAACAGTTTGGAGGCTCAATTTCCTTAGATCCTCCAAGAGCAATTTGTTAGGGGAAAAATGTGGAGGGCCTAGTAGAAACCTATACTGCATGGGAATTCACTTTCCCCTCTCACTCTTTTGTTAGATATAGAGTTGTAGGAGTGTGAGCTTGACTTCGGTAGATACACTTTTAGGTTCCTCCAAGAATGTTCCTAGCACTCATGGGAACACTCCCCATATCATTGAAAGATGACTCAGTATTTTCCTTTTTCTAGAAATATTGCGAACTTTGACGTTTTATAGATTATAAAAACTCCAATCCATATTCTTTTCTTATTCTAATGTCATCATCTCATTTCATGTTGGGTATGTGTTATATTCATTTCGAGGCAACAACTCAGGAGTTTTCTTTTATGCGGACCTAACAATAGCTAGGCGGAACAAAGGATGGGGGGAAGACACAAAGATGGTGGGAGAACCTAGCCATGGTTCTGTGCATGGATTTTTCAGATGGTTTTGGGCATGATGGTTTTATTCCCGTGGTATTTTGTAGATATGGTCAAGGGAATTATGATTATGTTCTAATCCAGGGTTAATAGATTGGGGTTTATGAATTCTTCACTATGTATATATATGTATTGTAAAATTGAGAGGAACATAATGAAAAATTAATCTTGTAGTCTTGGTTTGGGATCGAGGGGATATTATATGTGTATATTTGTTTTATGTTCTCTCCATTATTTGTTTTGTATTTAAAGAAATTCTTTGCAGGTAATTTCTGTATAGGGTTGAAACCTATCTTTCATTCATTTCTAACTAGGGTTTTGAGAATTTCTCATCACAAGAGAAAAAAACTATAGATAGTAGAATTGTTTTTTTTTCTTTTTTTATTTCTTTACTAGTCATAGACTTCAACAGTATTTATTTTTTCATTTTCCACTATGTCTTCTGTAAATTAGGCACATAGCCTATCTTGTAAACATTATTATATACATGTTGTAACTCTTTGGTGATGATGGCCTATTACATTTCATATTCTATTCCTTTCAATCTAGTTCATAGCTTTATAATTTCTAGATGGATAATGTTATTTGGTTCAAATTCATTTTCTATTATACTTCATGTTGTTTCTTTTGACATTGTAACTTCTAAATAATTTACCATTGGTTATGAAGTCTTAAGAGTTATACTAAACTAATGATGTTAAAATATTCTATCAGTCACATTTCTAAGCTCTTAATAATATCATATTGCCTATTATTGGTAAAGTATACATTCACAACAACTAATTTGGCATTCTATAAAAAAAATCAAGGTGTTGACAATAAGGATAGCAACTTTATCCATCATGATACTCATTCCATTTGCACCACCATGATGGCTTAGAAGGGCTGACATGTTCTTGTTTTTCTTCTGGTAATTAGGGTGAATGGGGTAGGGAAAATATCGCCACCCTTGCTTTACCAATGAACGAGCTCATGTTGTACAAGCCATTTTCATTTGGAAATATATGCATAAAAAGTATATGTGTATAGAATGGCCCAGGAAATGATTCGCTTCGAAGTCTTTTTTGTAAAATATTTCTTTAAAACTCTTGCAATGTTTGAAGGCCTCTTGAATTTGCATGATTTGTAAATCTGAAAGTGAAGGGAGCTAAAGTCAATATAAGGTTCACAGTCAAGCAAATGAGTTTATTTTTCAATTCCTTGATATTTATAACTATTGGTGATTGTTTTTCATGTGTCACAATAGCCTTACGATAATTTTCATAGATATGGAGTTAGTATTGTGCAATTTATATATAGAAACTTTAAATATTGTGCTTCATAATCCTTTTTTGGTTTGGCTAATTTGTTCTATTTGTTGTAGTTTCATGGTAGAAAATATTGCAAGGTAATGTTTGTTTTACTAAGAGTTTGATTTACTTTTGCATGAATTGTTCTATTTTCAATTTCAAACATCATTGTATTTCCTCCACTCATCACACTATTTCTTTGTTCACTTGAAATGCTACAAATGGTAATTTATTTCTCTTTGTAAATTTAATGGAATTCTTGATGGTGGTTATCATATTGTATGTTAGTAGTTGAACCTTTACAAATGAATTTTTTTTTTTTTATGTCAAACGTTTTGTTATTCTATTTCTCATGCTCGACTTTGATGTATTCAATATTTCATAGTATGTCAAGTGGTGTTATGATATGTTCCACTCATTGGATAAGTGAAAACATGTCACTTGTGGCCATTTGGTTCTACTCATGTAGATTTTTCCTTGATTTTGACTAGTTGGGCCTAAGGTAGAATAATTGAGATACATTGACCTTGTTCTACATTATGCTCTTCCTTCATTTTCGATACATACATTTGAATCACGATGGTGATTAACTCTCTTCGGTTGCTACCTCATGCTACTTAGTTGTAATTTTGATTTATTTTATTTAGTGAATTGTTCCCACAATTGTTGATTCTTGACCTCTTTGAGTGCGAGCATCTTGGAAGCACTTTTGATAGAACACTCTTGTGACAAACCTATTTGGAATTAGTCTTTGGGGTATGAAGAAGTGGTCCATGCCTTCATGGGAGGCACTCTCAAAAGTGAACTTCTCTGGTGCTTTTGAGGTGAACTCAAGGAAATTAGAGCACTCCCTATGTGAGTCTAAAGGTTTTTGTGGGTGACTCAGAGTGCTCTCGCCATTAAAAAATATGTTCATTAAAAATTCTTGTGGTTACTAAAATTGCTTTTATAGAATTTAAAATTTTTAGGGTTTTTTCATGAGAGACTTTCATAGCCCCACAACTCATGGCTACGGTTTATTGAGAGCTCAAATGGGAGTTTAAAGGAACCATAGTCATTATTGTTGAAGATATGAGAGGTAAGGTCTATGTTTACCCTTGCTTGTCTTTTTTTCCATTTGTGTTGAATGCTCTATTTCCATACTCTTCTCATTCCTTTTCGTTGATTCTATTGCAAGTTTTTATGAAGACGGATGTTGGGTATATGGTATATTATTCCATCTTTTAATGATGTTGTTGATTGGTTATACCAATGATGGTAATGTATTTGAGAATATTTATGGTGGGGATGGCCCATTCCATGGAGAGGTACTTTTGTATTTGTGTTATATTTTATTCCATATTAGAGGTATTTGATTTGGCATTGACCATGGAATGGGGAAAACGCCTCCTAGAAACTTCTAGAATTCATTATCGACCAAATGGTTGTAAGTGTAATCAGATGAAGAGATATATGTTTTGATAGATTTACTTAAAGTAATTTATTTTTATAGTCTCTCTAAGATGCCTCTTTCCAAGATTCTTGACCTCAAGATAGTGGAAGAATAAACTTTGAAACCTCCTTAGTAAATGAAAATGATCTATTGTCTCCACCTCTCTCCAACAAGTTGTGCATCTCCCTCAACCTTGTTGTGCTTTTCTTTGGAGGACCTCACAATTCAAGGATTTGTTACCTAATGGTAATCTCATAAAAGTTTTGGACTTCATATGATACTCATCTTCCCAAAATATCCCCCGCCATGATGTTTCTTATGTTCCATTTTCTTCATACATAGCATTATCCAAGACCTGTCATGAATTTACCGAAAGAAAGGTTTTTGGAAGACCTCCCAATTCAAGGATTTCTTACCTGATGATAATCACATAAAAATATTAGACTTCATAGTAGCTTTGACTTTCAAAAATGTCCCCCCAAAAAATTTTACGTATGTTACCACTTCTTCATACATAGTATTTACCTAATAGATGTCTTGAATTTACGTGAAGAATGGTTTTTGGACCATACTTAATAGATATCCTCCATTTTTAGTTTGATAGGAATCTACACTAACGTCCTAATATAGACTTGTGAATAGTTAGTAGAAATACCTTCCAACTAAAGGACCTCAATAGTCAACCAAATTTATTTTCATAGGCTTGGAGTAGTTGCCCCCACCAATTTTGTTACTACAAACATTTCTTAATCATTCAATAAATTTAGCATATCCTAGGAAAGATAGAATTTCCTTGTATCTTTATAAGAATATATGAGTATTTCGAAGAATTGAGGAATGGTGTTGTCGGTCTTCAAAAGTAAAAATTCTTTGTCGCTCAAGAGTTTGTTATTGTCTGCACATGACTAAGTAAGACATAGCCTCCAAAGATCTACTCCTTGAAAATATAGTCCTAAAGTTACATGCGAGGAATATCCAAGGTCTGTTGAAACTTCAAGAAATGCCCTATGATGATTTCTCTTTGCCAAAGATTTATTAAAATATTCTTAGTAGACATTTTTCAATTTTAGTTCCTTACTCTATGTATGTCAATTCCCTTCTCGATTATTAAAATAGTGGCAACATTCTCTTCAATTATTATATGTTGTTTGAAGGATGAAGAAAAATGACTGAGATATGCATTCTTTAATTCACATTTTCGCATTTATTGACTCTAAAATAAGACTTAATAGATCACTATTATTGCTGAATAAGAGTCCAAAATAATAGAAATTTCTATGATAGGATTGAGGGACTTATCTACATGTGAATTAGCATCAACATTGAAAATGAAGGACTTAATATTTCTTGAATATCTATGTTCTTGAATTGTAAGTTTATTTTCTTTGGTGTTGTGTTTACCATGTGTATTTCACCTTCTAAATTCATGTGTTTTTGTTGAAGCACACCTTCTCTATCTAGAATGGTTGATGGATTCAATGTGTATGAACTGGGAACAATTTTACTTGTCTCATTTATAATGGCATGGTTTGGGAAACTAACTACAATAGTTAACCAATATTTGGGAATAGTGTTTCAAATTATTGACATTGAATGTTGGACCCATTATCAAATATTTTTTTGAGTTTCCAATATTGGGCTTGACTGGTCAAAACTTAGTGAGGTCAACAATAAGATGCTTCTAGGGAAACTCATTACTTTGGGTAGGGTCAATTTTTAAGGCTTGGTATGTCCTTGTACCTTGGAAATCATGTTTTTCAAGAAATGAAATGGAGTTATCTTCATTTTTCTTGGAAGTAATAATTATGACATACTAAGGTGTGGGGGGGGGGGGGGGGGGGTCTTTGAGCTGATTTATTTGGAAATAACAATCCAAGGGATTGAGTGACACAATGGTATGACATGAAAACTCATTCAAATTGCATGAATTTGTTGCCTTATCCCCTTTATAACTATAATATCCCTTCTCGACTATGTAAGATAGCTTGAAACATGAATGGATTCCTATTTATGAAGTTGATTTGTAGTTGAGATAATTTTTAACCCTCTAGAGTTCCTACCATCTTCTTTTTCATGGGATACTAATTTTTGGTAACCATTTTAGTCTATGGAGTTTTTATCTTGGAACCAAAGGATATTACCTTTAGTTTTGAACCCTTGCAAACAATAGTTTGATGGCTTCATTCTTTTTTCCCTAGATTGCAGAAAAATGTTGTATTCTTATCTTTGAGATGTTCCTTTCTTCACTAAATTATCAACTTTATCACTCTAGTATGAATTGGAGTTTTTTATTAATGGTGACCTTCCATAGAATACAGAGAAATCATCCATAAACTTGCTGCAACTGTTTCTCTTGGTAATTTTTTTGTGACTCCATCTTCATGAATGAAACATTAAGTTAAATTAGTCCTAGATTTAGGGATTTTGCTGGGATCATTTTAGAAAACTTTAGGAGCCCATATTCAATATGGGAATACTCCTGTTGAGGTAGGGCATTAATAAATATAACATCATCTTCTAATATTAATTTTTAGGGGGGTTGTCACGCGGAATGAGTCGAGGTTGCGGACAAGATCGACCTTCCTAGTATCTACTGATATCTAGTGACAAGCAAGCCAATAAAAAACTATCTTTCTCTAAATATGCAAGTAAAACAAAGGCAAACAAGTGCTTTAGGCCTACCTTGGGTCCAATGCAAGTTTGCGGAAGCCTCGCTCCCTCGCTCCAAATGAGCTTCCTTGAAGTGTAATTCTGCAAACACAAACAAGCAAACAAATTAAATAGCACCTGAAAAGCCAATATCATAAAGCATATTCATCATAATGATCAAGGAGATTATGAAACAACCACATAAGACAATTTGTTGAGAAAAATGAATTTGATTGTATTAATTCAAATGAAGAAGAGCTTTACAACCTGTGCCTTGATGCTATACAAGCTCCTCCCAGGGTTCGACAAGAAGTCTCCTCTACTTTGACAAGTTTCACTCACTTCCCAATGAAACCAAAAGGTATGTGATCTCCCCTCTCAAGTTTAACTAGGAAGTCCCAATTCCATCAGCATTTACCCTAAAAAATGTTCAGCTTCTAACCTCTCCAGCAACTGACCCAATGCCTTAATTTATAGTGCAATGGAGAGAAGTTACTAGGTCCTCCTTCAAAGGGATAGAATCCTCCTTCAAAGGGATAGCTCCTCCTAACAAGGGATTAGCTCCTTCTCTTTTGGGATGCATGAACCACTTGGAGCGAACAATCCACATCAAAATTCCTTCTAGAAACCTCTAGAATTAACCCAAAGTGAGTTTTTAAAGATAAAAATTGCGCCTTTTGACTTTCACAGGGGTACGCACCCTCCCCTTTATATACAGAGGGTATAAGTACACAGATACTCTGAACAAGAGGTGCGGGCCCGCAGGAAAAAGTGAGAGAAAGTGCAAAACCAGAGTTACATTGCTTTTTTGATGTCTTTCTCTCATTTCCAAAGCTTGTTTTGAAGAGCTGAGGTCTGAGACTTGCTTAGGAGGATGGTATAGGTGGTGATAGACCCATACCAACTGCAAATAATCAAGGTGACGATATTTTTGTGTAACAGTCGCCAAATTGTTGTGGAGGTAAATCCCCTCTACGGACAGAGGCGATCCCTACTAGCCCAAATTCGGTCTAGCAACAATCAAACAATGCTACCACACAAGTTCCTAATTGCAAATTAAAGACCAATGATGAGGGCCTATCTAGATTCGAACGCTAGTACTTGTAGAAGAGTCGACGCTCCCGTTCCTTTGCTCCGGTTGGTCACGATCCCCATGATCTCCGTGAATGGACACCTGTACATGCAAAGAACGACCTAAACACAGGCATAAAATCCAATAGATGCAACTATAGATCAGTCAGAAAGGATATAACTCATCATCATTACAAAGAACAATAAGAGTGGAACCATAATGATAGTCGTCTATTATTGATAAACGAAGAAGAATACAACCATAGTTCTAACGTCAAATCCTCCTTTGGCTGGGTGATCAGCAGCACACGTCTTGCAAAGTTTATTGGGAATGGGAACAAGCCTCTCTCTCCTTGGTTATTTGGACAAAAATCTCCTTACTTTAGATTTAGCCTTATGGGAATGAAGAAGGCTTCTTGCAGCATGAACTTGACAATTCTCAATCTTTGGAACTCTGGAACTAACTTGTCAAAGGCAAAAGGACAAGTTTTTATAGATAGAGGAGAAGGGGTTAGGATCATCCACAATATTCATGGGATTGGCTTTATCACTAAGAAGCTTCCATGAGAGGTGGCAAACCACTTCCCCTCTATGGAGATTCGAAGCCAAACCAAACCATTTCAAGATAGATTCAGTTCAGGAGTGGGTTAGGAAGAATCTTCGGACGTTGGTTTGTTAAAAACACTACCCATTTTGGCTGGCGCGAGTGCGACTCTGAGACAGAGCGCCAGCTGGTGCACCCTCTTTGGAGGATTTCCCCCATTGGCGTGAGTGATGCACAGTGAAACCGCGCCAATGGAAAAAGGGCTGTTTTTATGGGTTTTTTTGCAGAAGATGTCTTCAAGGAAAATGAAGTTCATACTCAGGGGGATACAATGCAAGTGTTTCTAGGTCATGTCACTTCACACAGGTCCCGGAATGAGTCCTCCAAGGTGCGGGAGAAGGGGTAACAGGGATGGTGACAAATTGTTGTGTTACACATCACCATGTGGGTCACCAATTGTCTTGGTGATAAAGAAAGATGGCTCGTGGAGAATGTGCATTGACTACTGAGCATTGAATAAAATAAGAATAAAAAATCGTCATCCCCTTCCTCGCATAGATGATCTTTTAGATCAATTGAAGGAAGCTGTTTATTTCACCAAGCTGGATTTTCACAGTGGATACCATCAGGTCATAGTTGCAGAGAAAGATGCATGGAATACTGCTTTTAAAACAAAGCAGGGATTGTATGAATGGCTGGTTATGCCTTTTGGCTTGACCAATGCCCCTGCTACTTTCATGAGAGTAATGAATGATGTACTCAGACCTTTTTCTTGATGATTTTGTTATTGTATATCTGGATGACATTTTGATTTTTAGTAAAACATGGGAAGAACATTTAAAGCATGTTAAGTAGACATCAAATGTTTTGAAAAGAGAAAAAATTTATGTTAAACTCTCCAAATGTGAATTTGGCAAAACCTCTCTAAATTGTTTGGGTCACATAGTAGGGGGAGGTGAATTGAAAATAGATCCCTCTAAGGTGGCAGTCATTATAGACTGGCCTAAACCCAAGTCTGCTATAGAAGTGAGAAGCTTCTTAGGAGAAGCACAATACTGGAGGAAGTTCATTTCAAAATTTTCCTCAATTGCAGCTCCCTTACATACTTTGACAGGATTGAACAAGGTGTTTTAGTGGGGAGGCAAACAGTAGAAAGCCTTCGATACCTTAAAAGAAAAAAATTAGTACAACACCTGTTCTAGCATTGCTAGATCTACAAAGACCATTTGAGATCCAAACTGATGCCAGTGACTATGTCATGGGACCAGTGTTGACACAACATGGTAAACCCATATGTTACCATTATGAGACTTTTAATTCTGCAGTAGTTAACTATCCTACATATGATAAAGAATTCTATGCATTAGTCCAGAGTGGGAAAAAGTGGAAACATTACTTAATGGGCAAAGAAACGGTATTACATATTGATCATCAGCCACTTCAATACCTACACTCCCAAACTAAATTACAACAATCAAGACATTATAGATGGATGGGTTTTGTACAACAGTTTCATTTAGTCATCAGATATAAAAAGGGTATACATAACAAGGTTGCAGACATGCTATCTAGACTGACTATAAATGCATATACCATACTTAAGCATCATTTTGTGCTGCATGAAAGCTACATAGAATAGTATGCTCAGGACATGGACTTTAAGGATATATATGCAACTTTGAGTCAAGGCAAAAGAATAGAAGAATTGGACTATCATGTGAAGGACCAACTCTTATATCATTGTGGGAAAATTTGCATTCCACAAAATGAGAGAGTAAAGATAAATTAGGGAAGCACACACTTCTTTGATATTAGGTCACTTTGGGGTAAGTAAAACAGTTGCACAGCTGCAAAGGTTCTGCTATTGGCTGAGAATGAGTGAGACAATTTCTAGATATGTAAAGGGATGTGCTATGTGTGCTAAAAGCAAGCCCAGAAACAGAAAACTAAGCTTGTAAACTCCATTGCCAGTTCCTTCTCACCCTTGGGAAAGCATTTCCATGGATTTTGTTGGGGGACTGCCCAAATCTAGGAAAGGTCATGATTATCTATATGTTGTTGTGGATAGGTTCAACAAAATGTGTATTTTGATACCCCATAACAAACAAATTACAGCTGAACAAACTGCAAAATTGTTCTTTGAACATGTATGGGTTCATTTTGGATTACCCACTCCTATTGTATCTGATCGAGACACCCGATTTGTGGGAAGGTTTTGGTCTAGACTGTGGGAACTAATGGACACAAAATTAAAGAAATGCACATCTTTTCATCCACAAACATATGGCTAGACAAAAGTAGTTAATAGGACGGTGATCCAGTTACTGAGAGGATATTGCAGAAAACATCCTGAGCTTTGGGATGAGCACTTGTGCTATGTGCAACATGCTTACAATAGAGCCAAACACCCTTCTACACAGAGATCTCCTTTTGATACCTGTTTTGGTTTCATACCAAGGTCTCCCTTGGATTTTGTCTTTGGTAAAGACACCATGGTTGAAAGACACAGTGATGTGGACAAGGCAACTAGGTTCATTGAATAGATCCAGGAGATCCACCAGGTAGTACAGGAACAATTGGAAAAGAGCTAGGCCAAGTACAAGGCTAGGCATGATAAGCGTCGGATGGAGAATAGTTTTCAAGTTAGAGACCAAGTCTAGTTGTATATCAGCAAGGACAGAATGCAAGGTGAAGGTAAAAAGCTAAAACCTATCAGGTATAGAACCTTCAGGATACTTGAGAAGATTGGTGAGAATGCTTTTCTCCTTGATCTGCCATCTTACATGCACATCTACTTAGTCGAACACGGATTGCTTGAGGTTGTTTGAACCTTCAATGATTGAGGACCCTAAAGAGCAGAGTCAATTACCTTCTGTTGATGACCTGCTACCTGAATATCTAAGTGAATTACGGGAGGGCACAGTGTTGGATAGAAAGGTAAGAATGACACATAGTGGACAAGTGGAATACGTCAAGATTGGGTTTAAAGGTTCGAAGTCGAGCAGTGAGAAGTGGATTGAGATTGGACAAGTGAGACAACAGTTTCCTCACTTAGTCAATGCTTGAAGAAAACCAACTTTTGGTGGTCCAAAAGCTTTTTCAGTAGGAAGGCCGTGATCCGAATCGGATCCATGGACGACTGTCAAAGAACCTTGACTATATCAAGACGAAACAAATCTATAACGAAATCCAAAATAACATCAAAAAACACTCTGAACCAGTGGCCATGGCAGCCGACGTGGAACGACGAGGACCTCGGTCAAAGCGCGCTGACCGAGGCCCATGGAGACTGTGTAGGAGGTCAAAGTAGCCCTTGGAAGTCCCAGATCGGGAAAAGGAGGTGATTTTCGATGCGCGATTAGTGCCTAGCGCTAATTGCGCATCGCTGGGAAAACAGGGCCGAAATGGAGGAGCCTTAATCCCTTGGTCACGTTGGGAGCCAGAGGACCACGGGCGGAGAAAGAAAAGCGCTAAAGTAAAAAGGCGGGACACACGCCATGGAAACCGACAGTTTTGATCGGGGCGTCCTTGAGTGGTAAGAGGTTTTGGACAGGAGCGAAGTGATCCCATACACCGATCGACGCGTGGCAACGGAGGAGAGAGAAAACCACCGTTGATCACTCGGTCAAGCAAGTCAACCGCACTCAGTGTGCGTATGATGTCGGATCTTGAGGAGCCTAGATCGAACGGTTGAGATTGCGCCTGATAGAAAGAAGCGAAATCGACAAGGAATTAAGCCATGCTCTAAAGGGATTTGGAATCCGTTTGACCACCATGGTGGAGAAAGAACATATCCACGACATAACCAAAGAAATGAATCGACGAGCAGGCTGGCGCTGTTCTGATGAGGACACGTGGTGACTCCCTGAGCGTTCATGCTGACGCTGAACAGGGAACTCCAAGCACCGCTGCAGTAGGTGAATCGACGTAAGTGGAAGAGGATCCGAATAGGCATAGAGATTGAATGGCTAAAGCCATGAACAGAGATAGTTGAAACAGGAAGAGAGTTGATTAGGTACTGGATTTGAGAGCAGTCCAAGCGACCAAGAGAGACAGTGAACGGTGAACCCTGAGAGGGGAACTAAACACAAAGAACAGTAAAGCCAAGCAGAGGAGACAGAGGGCCGAGCTGACCACAGGCAGCGTCGAGCACCAGAGAGCTTGAAGATTCAAGCCTTCCCTTAGAGGAATCTGTCCGAACTGAGCATCACATTTGGCTCTTTCCACTGTAGACCAAGTGTTACAGAGCTGGTAGGAAGAAAAGAGTCTGTGAACTTTGAGTGGCTTAGGAAATCCAAGAACCAACCTGCCAAGCAAAAACCTGCTTTAGGAGAACTCACATTGAGTCCCTGTATTGTAATTTCTCTACTATAAGACACAATAAAACAAGGCCACCACTGAAGCTCGACCGGAGACGTAGCCCTGGAAATAGGGTGAAATCCTTATTAAAAGTTGTTTGTGTCTTAGTGTGCTTACTATATTTCTCTGTTGTCTTTCCACTTATTTTTTGCGTATTGGCAATCTGATCGATCTGTTGCTTAAATAACACAAAACACACACCAGCACATGAGTCTATAATACCTTTTGTTTAATAGATTTGCAACTGATGGCACTCATAGGGTGATTATCAGATAAACTGAGGTTTTCACCTATGATCCTTTTTTTTTTCTCTTTTCTTTTTCGTTTTTCCCAACCCATTGACTGCCTCATGGAGGTTTTCAATCAATGAACCAATCTGAGGTGCCTAAAACGAGGTTTTCGCTTGATATTTTTATTTTTTTCTCTTATTTTTCATTTTTTTTTTTGTGCTACCCTACTATACTTGAAAAACAAAATCACTTTCAAGTATAAGAATACTTCAAATGGAGCCATGTGCACATCAATATGACAGACAAAATGATGTGGAGGCTTGAAATGTATGCTTTGACATGTACCTGGATTTGAGTGATCAAATGATTTGAATTTGATGATATCAAGTGCAATTGAAGAAGAGAGTGTTGTTGCAACTTAATGACTGTCTGGAACCAAACCTCAATATAACTTTCATGCCCTTGGTTTGATTGCTTATCTGGATCATTCTTCATGTGTTCTTCTACTATTACCTTCAAATCTTCCTCTTTTTGCTAATTTTTCTCTTGAATACATGGAGGATTTGATGGTAACTATGAGGGAGCTCTCTCGATCTCCAATTTTGTTGTCTACTCATCATCAAGTGCAACCCATGATTATGTGGTATTCTCATTTGAATCTTCTTTTTCTGGATGTGGTCCTTCAATGATATCAAGATAATCGCTTTTTTGCAATACTCTTCCTAAGCTATGGTGAATATACCATTGATCTCAAGAGGAGATTTTTGGAAGTGTTGTACCTCAACATTGTAAGTGGGTTGAGCTACTTCAATGTGTGGGTTTAGAAATGGTGGTACAGGTAATTGAGTGGGTGTGGATATTTGAGATGGATGTGGTTAGGGTTGTGGTTGTGGTGGAGATTAATGGTAGGGATAACATGGAGTTGGGTATGGAGTATATTGAGGAAAATACTGAGGATATTATGGATGGCTCCCATAAGTTCCTTTCTAGCCTTGTTGCCAAGATTGGTTTTGGGGTTGAGATGGCCAATGTTACCAAGGAAAGGGTGTCTTCCAATTACTGTGAGGTGGATGTGCATAAGATTGAAATTTTGAATTAGACTCTTGCATCATATCAAGCTGAATAGGCTGCCATGGTCCTCTTGGAGCTACATAACATTGTTGCATTGGCAATTGAATTGCTCCATTGTCCTCTTGGTGAAATTCCTTCAACCTTGGTAATGAGGAGCAACATTTAACATCATGTGATTCTGCATGGACAACACAAATATCAACATCTTCTTTTTCTTCATCTTGCATTCTTAACATTTCTACTTGTTTGGTTAGATTCCTAAGAATTTCTATTTTAAAATAATCAAATAAAATTTCCAAATTTAGCTTGACTTACCGATCTTAATGCTGATTTACCTGCTCTTGCTTTTCCTCTTGATATGTGTTTGCATGTTTCAAAAATTTCCTAAAATGATAATTGATATACATCACCTCTACTCATGATATTAAGGAGATCAATCCATTCATCCCTAATTGTTCTAAGTAAGAGAGTTTTTAGTGTGTCAGATCCTAAATGATGTAGTTTTTCCCTCTTAACATTATAGATGAACCTCTCTACTAGATCCTCTAGGCTCTCATATTCTCTTTGATTCATTCTAAAGATTTATTCTTTAAAATCATGGTCTTTATATTTTTCTAGAAATATCTTTTGCATATCATTCCATGATCTTATTGAATTAGTCCCTAAACTCATGAACCATTTAAGAGTTCTATCCTTCAAAGTTGTCAGAAACAATCTCAGTTTTTGACTTTTTAATAAGTAACCATAGGATCTATAAGCAATCTCAAATTCAAAGAGAAAGGTTTATGGATCCTCTGACCTTAGACCATGAAATTTTGGAAGAAAAGATGGAGGGATGTTCTTCATGTGCACACTACCATCAATATCTTGAATGGGGAATCCGAGAGGGTCTTCCTCATCATCTCCATCCATTTCTTCTACATTATTTTCCATCTTCTTCTTTTACCTGGAAAAGTGAATGGTGATGTGGCTCTTATTGCACCACATGATCAAATGGGGGGGTAGGTTGGTGTTGGATATTTTTTTGTTTTTATGATTCAATGAAAACACTAATGCAATGTACTTTTCTATTTTTGAAATGAAATATGCCTAATGCAATCATGTTTTGTTTTTTGCAGAAAGTAAAAAGAAATGAGTCAACTAGGGAAGAAAACAATGCATACTTTGACACCTCCCCAGTAGCGGCGCCAAAAAATGATGAGCCTCGGTATTGCAACAAGAATGCTGCAACTCCCAAGGCTACCGCCTTTAATTATCAACCTGAGGTTTGTACAAACTTAAGAGGTATTGGCACTATATGTGCAGAATACAATGTGTCATTACTTTTTTGTCATGATGTAATGGAGTGCATGTACTGAAGCCAAATCCTAAACTAGTTGTAGAAAATGAAATCTTAGAAATGGAACCTTAAACTATTGCAAGAAAGAAAGTACAAGGAAAGAGACTAAAATAAAATGCTAAAACACACCATTTTCTAACTAATTGCTAAGAAGCTTTTCTTTAAAAGAATGCTAAGTTAACATTTATGCAATCCTAGTGTCCTAAGAATGTAGATTCAAACCATCAAACCCTCTACTACTGTGCATGAGAATGAATAAAATAAATCTGTTTTTCTTTTTCTTTTTATTTTATTTTATGTGAGAGTGTGAAATCTAATCTCATTTGGTGATGTGGCATGTGGCTTGGAGATGATGGTGAATGGTCAGAAGGCTTGGGGGACAAGTAGGGACCCTTTGCTAGCTTCCTAGAGCCTTTTTCCTCAATTCAACCTCAAAACAGGCCACTACAAGAAAACCTATAGGATCCCCAGAAAACCTACAGGATATAGCTGAGAGCAAAAGAATGGATGTTGAATGTTATGGAAAGCTTAGAGGAGGTGGTTGGTGGAACGAATGAGGCAAGGGAGTGCCTAGGACCACTTCAGAACTCAAAACCAAAGTTGGGAGATGGATGGATTTTCTCAAAAAGCTTAGAGACGTTTCCTTGTGAAATGATGAAATTGGTGAGGGTTTAGTGAAAGAAAGTGAGGACCATGGGTAGATGAAGTTGGGATGAGGTTGCTGACTATGAAATCTCTATGTACTCTTGAAACACCTGCACTGAATCAAACATTGACATTTACCCAAAAATCATGCAAACAAGAAGAATTTCATTCATCTAAAGGAAACAGAATTTCATGAGCTAGTTGTCTACTTCATGCATGAGGAAAACTTTATAGAATGGTATAAAACATTTATGAGATCTAATGTAATGTTGGATATAGAAGAAATGGAAATCAAATCCTACCCTTGAAAACTAGAAAAATGTTGGCTTAAGTGTGGAGCAAGAGGGTTAAAATTGTCTTGATGGCATGGAGGTCAAATAGAGGCCTAATCCTAGCTTCAATGATGTTTTTTCTCAAATTGGTGTCAAAGCAAGCTTTTATATAGGATGCTACAGTGATTTACTACAAGATGTACAAATTTACTATAGTTCATCGAATGACCAAGCTAACCAAATCCAAATTGGATGGGACAATTTTTTTAATGACTAGGATGACTTAGGCCCCATTCCAAGTGGAATCACTCAAAACAACCTCTATTAACCCATGCAAAAAAATATAAAACATTACTAGTCGAAAATCTAGAAATTCGAGAACTAGTGAGATAGTAAATCTAGAAAATTCCTAACCAAATCAAGTGAAAATGCAATGGGGTAATTTTTGTTATGAACTAGAGTTTTTTTTTGATCTAATGCAAGTGGAACCAACTCGATTGAATCTTGTTAGCATGCTCTAAAAAATAGCATAAATTTATTGTTTTTTGCTAAAAAGGAGGTCCAACAATCTAGATTTGGGAATAAGAAGACTAATCCAATCAGCTCAATGATTACTATAACTTCCAAAGATTTTCCAAGGATGAAATAATGCTTGTGATCCTGCAAAAGAACTTACATCAACCATTATCTCAATCCTACAACAAGAAATCATTAATGCTAAATGCGGAAATAGAAAGAAATAAAAACTAGAGATGTATGTGAATAAGCAGTGAAAATAAGGAAATAAAATGATACAAAAGGGCTCTAAGGTTCTTGGGATGGCCAAGCCCAAGGGAAATCAGACCTATGGAGGAGAACAAGATTTAGAAGTTGAACATGACACCAATCTTCATTATTTTCATTAATAGAATTACATCCCTACAAGAAAATAAAATGGAGCTGCAAAAATACGAGTTCTTTGCACAAGAACACTAATGAAAATCTCCCTCTAGAGGAAAATTTGACTTGTTACTTATACAAAATGATTAGGAATCATTCCCCATGAATGGAGGAAGCTTTCACCACCAAAATCCCTTGATTAGTGGATCTGGTCCCTTGATTAGTGGAACACATTCCTAGATTTTCTCAATCATTGGAGTTCCACAATTTGTGCCATAATTCCATAATATCTTGTTTATTTATTGTTTATTATTGATCCACCAGTAGTAGGGAACAAGTCCCTAAATTATCTCCTCCTCCAAATCTTCACAATCTGCCCAATATTCTCATAATATTCCACAAAAATAAATAATATTAGGCACAAATATCTAGTTATTCATAAACCTTCCTAATGAATATATTAAAGTTAAAAATAAATTATCTAATGTGGAAAGAGAGGTTAATGTGCTGAAGGATGGTCATAGGCCTTAATTTATGTTTTAATTTAGAGGCGTGGGCCTTAATTTATGTCTAATTTAGAGGCCCATCACTGGGTCTAGTCTTTTGTTGACATCCTTGTGAATGCAAAACCTAGACCAATAGTGATCCACTTATCTTTGTCCACTAAAATGTCCTGTATTTTTAACTTTCATAGCTCAAAGATATAACCATTGAATTTCTCAATCTCTATATTTCAATTGCTCGTCATTTCCTTTCACCACAAGGCTCTTGCTTTTGCAAGTCTCCCACTATAACAAAGTTTACCATAGGCCCAATCAAAATCCCTTAGCCACAAAGACACCCCTTCAAGCTAAAAGTACTTTGATACAAAATGTAGGTTTTAATCTTGTACAATTAATTGATTCAATAGATTCTTAATAAAATAGAAAAGATGCAATGGAAAACACACATTAGCATAAATATTTTATCCTAGAAACCCAAAACCACGAAAACCAACAAGATTTTTCAATATTTTCTGTATATCATTATATCCATAAAATTTCAATCCATTTACAATTGATTAGAATACAACTTTAGTTCCTTAAGAAAAACTACAAAATCATAGGCAAACCACCATGCACCAAAAAATCGGCAAAGGAAAAAACCATGCGCTAAGAATATACAACCTACCCAACATTACAGATACACTCTTTGAGATGGTTATACATGGGAGAAGTTATTATAAGTATTGTTAAGCATATGCCAATTATTTGAATTATGTGGAAAAATTAAAAGAACACTTCATAATGGTATGATAAGACACAAATTTACTCCATTCAATTTTATTTTCATATGTTGGTTGATGTGTTGAGTGACTTGAACAAGTTCAACAATACTTTTCAAGAAAAAAATGTATACATTACAAATATTGGGTTGGTTTTTAAAGTAACTATAAGTACATTGTCTAGATGGTTTCTGAGAAAAGAAACATTTTCAAAAAGTAGAGCTTATCTTTCAAAATTTATATATGATTCTCAATATGGGTATATTGAAGTTAAATATGAATGGATAGTTATAGATAGAAATGAGTTGCAAAACATCTCTATTCCAACTATGGAGACTGATTATATTGATATAAGGAATAAACTATGAAGCCTCCATTGATGGCACACAACATAGTTTCCAACAACTAAGAGAAAATTATATTGAATCTCTTAGACTCTTTCAATGAAAGATTATAATATCTGCATATTTTTGTTCCATAGAATTGGTCATTCCTTTTTACTATCTATAGGAGAGTCATATGTTGGAAAAAAATATAATACTAAGGCTTGGGGGGCGTGAATCAATATTATAGCCAATTTTAACAAATACAAATAGTAACTAGTTTTTCAATTTGTTCATAAATCAATCATATTAGCAACACATTGAAACTCATAGAAACACTAGATGTACATGAAAACCCATAAATGGAGAAAATCACAAAACTTATATCTAAATATTGTTGTTACATCAAATTTTTTGGTTACAACAAGAATAAGACATCCATCCCCTCAATTTACAAGCACCTATTTGAAGGAAGCCCCAACTCCCTGATATTTACAGGCACCAACATGAAAGAAGCACCAACTTCTTGATGTTTTACAAACTTCAGCCTTAAGGAAGTACCAACTCCATCAGGTTTTAAAAGCTCCTACCTCAAGGAAAAACCAACTCAATAATATTTTACATGTTCCAACCTAAACGAAGAACCAACTTGTTAAAGTTTTACAGATTCTAACTAATTTTATCCAACAAATCCTTATTTCATAATTTTTTCACACCCAGATCCACAGGTGTTCTTTATACAACTCTATTTTTTACATCTGCCCTATTTTGTAATTAATTCAAATTCCAAGTCCTCTTCTTCGCTTTACATACATTCTCTTGACAATCTTCTAGAATTACTCGTCTCCAACAGAATTAATTTCTCTCCTTTACTTTATTACTTCCCGCCACAAAATATTATAGATAATCCTTTTCATAAACTTCACAAATGATCAAAGGTTTCACTTAAAATTTCCAATCTCCTTGGCTTATGTATACTCTACTAGATCGTTCAAATATGGCAAGACTGACGATCAACATGTTTTGTTTTAATTTTTCTTTGTTGGAAATTTGATTCTGTTGACCCGGTTATAACTTGATTCCTACATTATTTAGGGACAAATCCATATGATATGATTGTATTCTAGAAAATATAGATCTAGAATTAGATCCATCTGAACATGGAAAAGTATGTTTCCTGAATTCTTTACGACCTAGATTATACACCTTCGGGCCAAAAATTCCATTTTGTATTCCATAGGTATAGGACTTGAGACCGAGGTATATGTTGACCTACTATTTCATGACTCGTTGGCCTTTATTTACATTCTTATTCTCTCGCCACTGAAGGTCTCTACGCCCCTTGGTGCTTTTGCATCTAGTTCCTACAACCAATGGTTGTGACCTTCCTTTGTTGGTACTGCTCACAACTGATCACTAGCTGCTCGTTGGTGTGTACAGCACTTTAAAAACTTGGAAGCCTGATAGATAGGACAACCATTTGATGATTCTACCAAAATTTATGTCAATCACTTATCATCCTATTGCTTTGTCGCTTACTTTTGGAATGCTCATTTTATGTTCCTTGATAATCAACAATTGGTGGTGGTTGATAGCCATGACCATCATGTAACGATGATGCCGCTGTAACAGGAAAATAAAATATATGGTAGGTTTTAGAATTTTGTGGTTTGTTTCTGTAGATAGAGATTTCAGATTTACCATAGTGTTATTTGGAAATTGTTTAAGTTTCGAATCCAAAAGTGGATCCATCTTTAGGACAAATAATTGAAGAAAGATAAGGAATATGAATGAATAATTAAACAAATGGAAGAAAGTACAACAGATCTAAAAAGTCAGATAAGAAAACAAATAAATGAATAATATCTAAAATTAATAATCGAATAAATATGAAATAATTAAAAATCTAAATATTTCAATTAAATTTATAATTTAAAAATAAACAATTCATATATATATGTTTGATAATAAAAATATGAGAAATAATAATTATTAGAATAATGTTAATAAATAAATAAAGAATACCTATTAATTAATATACCTATATATTATAAAGGTAATTGATAGTAGCCTATTAATATCACTCTTAGTATATATATAAATATAGTAGCATATTAATATCTATATATATAATATATATATATATATATATATATAGAGTTAATTCTAATATTAGATTTTTAATTAATTTCATATTTATTAGGTTATTATTTTTAATTATTATTAATTTATTTGTTTTTTAGCTGACTTTTTAGGTTTGTTGTGATGTCTTCTATTAGTTTATTTATTCATTCGCCTTCCTTATCTTTCTTTAATTCTTTTTCCCGAAGATGTATCTACTTTTGGATTGAAAACATTGATAATTCCAAAATAACATTTGGTAAATACGAAATATCTATCTATAGGAAAATATATGTTTAGTTCCTCAAAACTTGCTTCTCTACCACTTTTTGTTGTTCACAATGCTTGTCCCTCTTTCCATTAGGAGGTGAGTGGTGATCGATGACCCACCTTCGTAAACCATGAAAATCACCAAAACTGCAAAAATCAATTAACACCAATTTTCTTAGCAAAACCATTCCTCAGAACTAATCCCAAGAAATCCAATTTTTCCATGTCATCATTACTACCATCTATTGTGCCACATCACTACCTTGTGTCACTCAAAATAGGTGTGCTTGGCCACCCAAAAATACCAAATCCTCAAGTCATGTGTCATGAACACAGAGTGCCACATGAAATTCCCTCACTGGACCATGTCATTTACTTTCCACCTCTATGTCCACTTGGCACCTCAAAATGCATGCCAAGGCTTACCTCTAGTCACTTCGCTATTGTGTTCATTATATGAATTTCAATTATGTTAGCCATATGATAAACACCTTGGTGGGAAAGTTCAAGCACCCTACGACCAAGGATGGGTACCATGGGTTTTCCAAAATATCGCTTCTTGCTCGCTACTTGATGCCCTAAAGTGTTTTTTGCGCATTGACAAGACTTTAAAGTTTTACAAGTGCCTAAGCACTTTAGATAGTGCCCTATGGTCAAGAGCTAGGATCAGTAGCCTATGACTCCCCCACTTGCCACTTGTCACTGAGTTTCTCAATTAATTTTCTATTGTATGTGGGCATTGCAACAATCATGTTGGAACCATGATCCTTTAGAAACCTTACTTGATCTACCAAAACTTCATACTTAGGTTTCTCTTCATTTCTTGGGAGTAAGCTAAAGTTTCATAGACCATTGGAAATGTCTTCGAGAATACAATCCAGTTAAGGACTTGAAATATGCTTCTAAACAAAGAATTTGTAGGAAAATATCCTACCGTAACCAATCTCAACAAGCTCCCCTTTAACTTGATATCACTTTTTAACATCAATGAATAAACTTGACATTAATGAAAATCACTACCAACTTGATTAACAAACGTGCGCTTTGGGATTGATGGAAACACCAACAAACATTTTTGGGCATTAATGGAAATACATCCTTTGAAGAAACTGACATTAGCTTGCCCACTCTCCCCCTTTGTTGCATCCTCAATTTATCCAATGTTTGCTTCAATAGATCCAAAGCCCCAAAATTTTCTTACTCTTCCCCTTTGAAATCAATGGTAAAGGGTATGGGTATTCTTTTTCTAATCATGCTCCCCATGGAAAGATATAACAAGATGGTAATTGTTCTCCCCTTGAAACCAATTGATATAGATGCAATATTATCATGATAATATCCTTGAATTTTCACTATGCTCCCCCTAAACTTGCACTACTCCTATTGACCTGATAGACTTCCCTGAATTTGGTCTCTTCTTGCATCATTATATCCAACCTTGTCTATATGTAGATGGTTTCCCTCTTTTCTTGTGAAGAAATATAATGAATAGAAGAGTGAGATTCTCCTATTGATCTGATAGACTTCCCTAAATTGGGTCTCTTCTTGCACCATTATAGTCAACCCTGTCTATATGTAGATGGTTTTCCTCTTTTCTCGTGAAGAAATCTAATGAATGGAAGAGTGAGATATCTCTCTTGACTTCTACCTTAAATACTCAAAGGTTCTCAGGGAAGAATTTTGGTGAAGATATTAGCAACTTGTTCCTTGGTTGAGACATATTCTAACTTCATGATCTGATCAACCACCTTTTCTCTAAGAAAATGGTACTTTATGGGGATATGCTTGGTTTTTTAATGAAGGATGAGATTCTTAGATATGCTTATTGTAGTTTTGTTATCATAGATGATTTCAATGGGCTTATCATAAGTAATTATCATATCTTATAAAAAAAAAATCATCCACAAAATTTGAGTGAAATTAGTTGCAGCTACTGTATATTTAGCTTCAATAGTAGAAAGGGAGATAAATGTTTTATTTTTTCTCAACTAGCCTACTAAGAAATTTCCAAGAGTGAAAGCACCACCACTTGTGTTTTTCCTATCATCTACGTTTCCAACCTCATCAACATCTATGCAGGTAGTTACTGGAAAATCTTGATTCGTTGGATACCATAAACAAGAGTCCATTGTAGCTCTTCAATATCTTAAAATCCTCTTGGTAGCTAAAAAATGACTTTGTTTTGGGGACGATTAATATCTAGAAACTACACCAACAACTTGCACAATTCCAGGTCGTGAGGTATTTATATACACAAGGATTTCAATTATTGATCTATACAATATTTTATTTACCTTTGGTGACTCATCATCTTTGCTAATCTTACATCTAGTGATGATAGGATTACTGACAAGAGAGCATGATTCCATCTACAACTTCTTCAACATTTATTTGAGATACTTGGTTTGGGAAATGAGCATAACTTTATTTGATTGAGAAATTTGCAATACAAGAAAAAAAGGGAGTTTCCAAAGCATGGACATCTCAAACTTAGTTTGCACATTTGCTACAAATTTTTGATCAATTGAATATGAACCACTACCAAAAATGATGTCATCAACATAAATAACAATAATTAAAATGTTTTCATTCTCATTTTTAATATACAAGTTACTATCATTTGTTCCACTTTTAAAACATTGTTGCTTTAGATAGTTGTCGATTCTAGAATACCATGCCATGGGTTCTTGTTTAAGGCCATGCAATGCCTTCTTCAATATACATACTTAGGATTTTCCGATAGTTGATATCATTTAGGTTGTTCTTTGTAAACCTCTTCTTCAATATCGCTATTCAAAAAGGTTAATATTATATACATTTGATATACTTTAACATTCTTTTTTACAAGAAAATTATAGAAATATTTGAATTGCCTCTAATTTAACTACGAGGGATATTGATAAATGGAAACAAGAAATTCCAGTTTAATTTGTTGTTGAATTAAACTGTGAATTAAAATCGAATTCTATTCTCAAGAAAACTTATAAATAGTTAATTAGGTTCAATTAACTTAATTAGATTAGGAATTTCGATTTGGAAGTCTTTTGGAAGTCATGTAAGTGTTCTCCCTAAGTTTTAGGTGTCCAATATGAGTTTAAATTGAGTTGGAAATTAGATCACTCAGTTTACTGAGTTAAGTTAAATTAAATTACTTTCAAACTATTTTTGGAACTAATAGAGAGTTAACAGTCAGTTGGTGCACTAGTGCATCCACAAGTGTTACTCTAGTCAACTGAAGATTCCCTCATTAGAAACTCATGTATGTCGATTCTGAGAAAGACCTAGTTGAGACTAGAGTGCAGGGACAATATACTATCAGTTGTATTATTTATTGGAGTGTAAATATCATGCATACATCAAATATTGATCCTATGTTTGGATTGTGTAGTTTTGGAAGCATGAATTCCCTTTAAATACAAGTTATTCATCCTAGGAATTACGAAAGAGATTAGGGGCTTGGAGAGCTCCAGAATTGGCTTAGTGTTGGCTAAGAGCTAGCTTGTGTGCTGAGAAAGTTGAGCATACTTGTGTGGAATTGTTCTAGTGAGAACAAGATTTGTATCTTCACTCATATTTCTGATATATGCAATACATATAGTGGGGTTTTGAGTAATGGATTTCCCCAAATACATCTTATATTAGGTGCCATTGATTTATCTTCTTCTTGCTCATAATGTTTTCATCGATCTATTGGCTTCTGCTGGTTGAAAGTAGAAGTAGATTCTTGTCATGTGCTTTAGTACATTGCATGAACTTGTGAATATATAAGATATTCTATATGGTATTAGAGCTGAGAACATAATACTAGAGGAAATTTCGAACTTTTGAGTTTTGGGTTACATGTGAAATTCAAATTTGCAATATATACTTTAGGATCAACAGATGTAATTCTACAGTTTGCCGCTCGAGTATGCCTTGGAAGGAAACTCAAATATTATAGCCTGGAGGGATAGAATGGAGGTTGTTCTAGATGATAATGAGTTGAAGGAATTTGTTGATTAAGAAATTCCTAAGCCAACAAAATCAGATGTAGAGAATTTGGCCGAATGGAAGAAGTGTGTGGCAAAGGTCAGGCAGATAATCCTTGAGGGAGTTTGAGACCAGATTGTCTTGAGTTTCCATGGCAAGGAAACTATGTATTCTATGCGGAAAGAATTGACAAACTTGTATTAGAACAATAGTGAGCAAAGAAAATTGGCATTGAAGAACAAGCTTCGAAAAATCTAAATGGAGAAAGGTGAGAGGATTCCAAAATACTTGACCAAGTTCACTTAGTGTCGCGATGAACTTGGAAGTGTTGGAATCAAAGTTTCCAACGATGATATGGTGAGTCTTTCTCTTCTAGGACTCCCAAAAAGTTGGCATAGTTATCAGGATTTTGTCAATGGTCAGGAGGAGATGTCGGATTGGGAATGAATATGGTCGGATTTGATGTAGGAGGAGATCAGGAGGAACACCAGGGATGGATCTTCATCAAAGACTGATGATGAAGAAAATTGCGCCTTAGATATTAAGGAAAATAAGGGGAAAGGGAAAGATTCCCATTCCAAATCGGATTCTTATCATGGAGGCAAGAAGAATGACATGACGAAAGTTAAGTGCTTTCATTGTCATGAGCTGGGCCATTTTGCTACAAATTGTCCACTTAATAAGTCTAAGAAGAAGTCCTCAGGAGGAACGGCATGTGAGGTTTTTGCCTCTCAATTCGAATTGGAATGTTCCCTCATTGCATACCTGGTGCCATCAATGATGGGAAGTGTATGGTACTTATATAGTGGAGCTTCATTCCATATGACTGGTGACAAAGACTTATTCAGTGACCAAGAGGAGAAATATCTCCAGATGTATATCGAGATGGGTGACGACAAGAGGTATAGTGTTACTCAATTGGGTATGATTAATTTTCAGAGGGAGCATGGGGCTCCAATCACCTTGAATAATGTTATGTATGTGCCTAGGCTGAAGAAGAACTTGGTATCCATTACCATGCTTAAGGATAGAGGCTATGATGTGATCTTCTCGAAAGGAAAGGTGTTCCTTCGACAAATAGCCATGGGTCAAGTAAAGAAGATAGGGATTTGGGTGAAGAATCTTTATAAGATAGAGGTAGAGGAGTTTGCTTCTTTAAGTAAAAAATCAAAAAGGGTGTAGAGCCAAGACATTGGTGAGTTGTGGCACAGGCGATTGGGCCACTTGCATCATGGGGCTTTGAATACATTTTAACAAATCTCTACCGGTCTTGCCAAAGTTACACTTGAGAAAGTTGATACATGCAAGGGGTGAAATTTGGGAAAATATACCAAGTCTTCATTTCATGACATAGACAATCAAGCAAAGGCTATTCTAGAGCAAGTCCATTCAGATGTGTGTGGACCATTCTCGACAAAATCCATGGTCAAACACAAGTATTATGTTATATTTGTTGACGACTATTCTCGTAAATGCAGGAAATTTTTCATGCAGGAAAGAATCAAACTTTCACAAAGTTTTTTGAGTTTAAAGAATTGGTGGAGAAAGATTTGGGAAAGAAGGTTAAATCTCTATGAAGTGATAACCGTGGTGAGTATGTCTCAAATGAGTTTAAGAAATTTTATGTAGTGGAAGGGATTAAACGAGAGTTGACGACACCCCATAACCCTCAGCAGAATGGGGTGGCCGAGAGGAAGAACATAAGCATAATAGGGGAAACAGAGGTGATGTTGCCTCATCGAGGCCCACCACTACACTTGTGGGTTGAGGAGTGCAACACAACAGTTTATGTTCAGAACCGTAGCCCACATCTAATACTTGAAATGAGTCTTATTCTGGTAAGAGGCTAGATGTTGGTCACTTCAGGATTTTTCAGTCATCACTATATTTCCATGTGACCAAAAATGCATGGAAGAAGTTTTAACCCAGAGAAAAGTTGGCAATATTTGTGGGGTACACTAATACACCTCACAAATATCGGGTGTACTTTCCGACCAACAAGATAAAATTGGTTCCCAGGGATGTCAGATTCGATGAGGAGAAGGCCATGTGATTTTCCCTTGAGAGGGAGCTTGAGCTACATGCAGATGAGGAGTTATTAGTTCCTAAGGTTGAGGAGCCTCAGGTTGATGTGGAGATGCCACATGCAGAGGAACTGGGAGTGGAGACTTCCACTCAGGAAGAGTCTTCCAGAGAGGGAAGAAAATGCATGAGAGAGGCTGACGGTCACCTGAGAGTTACACTGGATACATGGATCTTATGGGTGAAAGTGTTGTGACAAAGCCATCTTCCTTTAAGGAAGAACTGCAGCAACCGGTTTGGGTTGATGCCATAGTGGAGGAGGATGACCCCATAGTTCATAACAGTGTTTTGGATGTGGTCCCGAGATTGGAGGACACATTAGTGGTGAGCTCCCATTGGCTTTACAAGGTAAATCAAGCTGTAGATGGTAGTGTGGTAGATTTGTGGCCCGTGGCTTTTCACAAGTAGAGGGGATTGTCTATGACGAGACCTTTGCTCTTGTTCCAAGGTACTCATTGATCATATCTATATTGGCACTATCAGTACAAATGGGTTGGAAGATACATCAAATGGATGTAAAGACAACCTTCCTTAATGTCATGATTGAGGAAGAGGTGTACATAGAGCAACTTGAAGATTTTGAGACCTTTGACCATGAGCCGCATGTGTGCCAAGTCAAGACAACATTGTATGGGCTGAAGCAAGAACCCAATGCTTGGTACATAAGGATAAATAGATACTTCACTAGGTTGGGCTTCACGAATATTGAAACGGATGCAAACCTGTACCATAGAGCGCTGGAAGGTAAACTGTTGATCATTGTATTTTATGTTCATGATATCATACTGACTTGATGATTCGCTGATAAAGTATTTCAAGGAGGACCTGATAAGAGAGTTTGAGATGAAGGACATGGTGTTCATGCATTACTTTCTTGGCATGGAGGTATGGCAGGGAGATGGGGAGTTGTTTGTGTCTCAAGGAAAGTATGCCAAAGATATACTCAATAGATTATGCATGGAAAACAACAAACCTGTTATCACTCAAAAGTATTCCCTATAAGTTATCAAAAGAAGGAATAATATGAGGTAACCACAAACCTAATCTTTTAGACTCGGGTTCTAGCCAACCTAAGTCCAGAGAGGGCTCTCTCTTTATAATTTAACTTTGTTTTGGGTGGGATTTTAGGCTAGTTCTTAGTGTTCATAAGGTTTTGAACTTGGTTGGGTGGTGGAATTCTAGGAACAGATGGATGGAGCAAGGCCTTCAAGCCATTGGGATATGGAGTTAATGAAAGGATGGCTTAACTGGACCAGATCAATAAAGGGAGTGTTCACAGGGCAGGCTAGTAAAGCAAAAGGCAAATCTTCAGGTTCAATGGATGAGATAGTCCTAACCAGGGTGAAAGGGCAATGAAGAATCCTTAGGCCGAGATCAAGATGAAGAGCAGGAAGTGATCATGAGCAAAGGGAAACTAAGAATCCTTTACTATAGATCGAGGGGGAAACTACGGAAGTAAGGGAGCATTTAAGAATTCCCTAACTAAGATAGTTTAGCAGAAAACATTAAGAATGTAAACAGTCAAGACAAAGTGCATTAAAGCAAGTTCTGAAATATCATTCCTAGTTTACCATTCAGATTTCATAGAAACAAATATGATTATTAATAAACATAAAGAAAAGCAATAATACACATGAGAGAAAATACTTATTTGATTTCCGCTTTACACAAGAATCCTATGAAATGTCTTTACTTTATTCCTTGATCCAGCAAGCCAATCCAGTCTTGATACAATAACACTTTAACTTGATAGGAAAATGTCTACAGAAATGTCTTTGAATCCACACTAAATACTTCAAAATGTGAAGTATTTATACAAAAAATATTACAAAATATCTCCTAACAGTTTGAGAATTAATCTAGGAAATCAAAATGTTTTCAAGCATGAAGATAGAGACAGATGGAAAACTACATCATGTTGTCCCTTTTATTGTGATAGTGTTGGTTGTTTCAGTTGAACTTGAGCCCTTTTAGTCTAGCTGATATGTGTACGTTGGAATCATCTTTGTCTTTAACATTTGACTGATACTCTTTAACCTGTTACTCTTTGATCCTATTTACCTGTTTCATCTGGCTGCCATTTAGATTTACTGTGGTAACCTATAGTAAATCTGTCATTTTTTCCCACCATTCATCTTCAGGTAACTTTACCTTGAGCATCCTTCTATATATCTCATCTGCCTTGGTGTGTTTGGAAAATTTTGGCTTGGTGACAAATAGATGTTTAACCTCATGCTCTAGGAAGAATAGATTTTCTAAAGTATCATATAATACTTTCCCTGTTGGCAATGCTTTGACTCCTGAAGTGCTTGCCTGTTCCTTGGAAAATTCCTTTAATCTATCAACATAGTCCAATTGGGTCATAAGTTTGTCATTGATTACCATGGGATTTGGAAGGCCTTTATGCCTCAAAATTTGAAAATTTTCCATGAATCTGTCAATGCCAACCGGCATGTTATCGCATTTGTTTCTCTAGGTTAAGCACAAGGTTTCTTTTGGAAAGAACCTTTTTGAATTTAATGATGGATTCAATTTTTTCCTCCACACCAAGCTCATTTAGTTCGTGCTTGTTCTTGCTATTAAGAATTTGATGAGTCGATTAGCATCCTCAGGCTAGTCTCCTAGATCTTCCTTTACCTTTTGTATTGTCTCGGTGGCCACTTTCACCAATTCTGTTTGCTCGAATATTACTTGAATTGATGGTCAAATATCATTGACAGAGTCAATGATATTGGCCCAGATCATCTCCTTAGTCTATCCTAGTGGCTTTTGTAATGTCAGATCCTTCTCTAGGACCTTAATCTTTTCACCCATCCTTAGGGATTTCTGTGCTTCTTCTTTCTGCTGTATTTGGGCAAGCTTACAATCAGTTTCTTGGCTTGCCACTTTCTCCTTAAGCTTTTTTAGCTTTGTTGCCTGGATGGACATTTCCTCCATGGCTTTAACTAACTTTGTTGTCTTCTCTGTTGAAGTACCTACTGTTGTAAATTCTGTTGTGACTGGAAGTGTTGTAGCAGGTGGAGCTGTTGGTGCTAAAGAGGCTGCCAATGTTGAAGTTGTTACTGTGGGAATGGAAGTTTTGGAGGTAGTGGCCAATTCACTCTATTTGGACTAAATCAATGTGTCCAATTCTTTCTTTGTTTCTTTCAACTAGTAATTTAGCTTGAGGACCAATTCCATAAGCTCTTCTTGTCCTTTTTGTGTTTCCAGGACTTCCGCTGTTTGTGGATGATGCAATGGTGGAATTTTGAGTTTCTTCTTCAAAGTAGCTATGTCATCATTATTCTCTTTTATCAACTTTTCAGCGGCCTTTACATCTTTGGGATCGTGTCCCAACTTAATGATTAAGTCCTCTAAGGACTTGATTTTGGTGTATTTTGCCTATGAAGAGGCCTTCTCAAATCAGAACTGAGCTGATATATTATTCAGGGAGTTATGCAATTGGTGGGCTGCGATGACTTTCCCTGTTAAGGTGGAGTAAATCATCTCCCCTGTCTATTTTTGCAACTCAATCTGGTCAATAGGATGTATGTCCTTTGACAACACTTCAAAATCTATCTTCTGGAAGTCAGTTGTTGATCTTGGTTGTTGAGTAGTGGGTTTCATGAATGTCATTTGCGTTTTGCCTTCTTTCACATCATAGACTGACATCAGCCTTGTCTGGTTGGTAGGTGCCATCTTGAGGTATTGTGCATAAGTATGTGCCTTTAGCCTCTCATTCCTAGCTTTGATGTCCTTGTACCTTTCTTTGATATCTTGATCTTTGTCTGCTAGCATCCTAAATGAGGACACTTCAACACTTTGTTGCCTCTCCAACATCTGAGTATGAGATGTGGAAGGTTATGGTGTACCCCCAGAATGAGTAGCAGGTCTACTTCTTTCTTTCTTTGTGCTGGTAGTCCCCATTAATTCTTCTATGAATTCTTGCTCTGAAACAAATTTAACCTTTTCCTTTTGACTAGGCTGGTTTTTGCATATGTTTGTATGGTTTCTCTGCCTGATGTAGTGGTCTCCTCCCTATTCCTTTTGAGGCTTCTTTCCTCATTTAGAGGAGTTTGCAAGTTAGGGGGAGTACTCATATTGGGTTTTTGTGTACCTGTTTGACCTAATTCCTCTGATAGGTTTGGCTGCTCTGATTCTTCTTGTACGTGGGATTCTTCTTCTGTGTTGTTCACTATGTGCCTGTGATTCTCCTTGTGCTTGAGATTCTCCTAGCACCTGCAAGAAAGAACCTTCACCAAGCCTTTTCTTTAAATAAATTAGTGCATTTTCAACAACAACTTCAGTGCTATATCTATCCACTAGAGTATTCTCCACCCATTCCATCTGATTTGCATATTTCTCTATTTCAGGGATTCGGTGGTGAATGTAGGGAGTCATCTTATTTATTTGTCTTCTATTGCAGATGAAGTCACAAGGATCATATCTCCACATGAAGCTTTGCTTTATTTTGAGTCTCTGAAGCATTTCTTTAGCTTCTCTTCCAGCTTCTCTGCTATTGCATACAAAGGGGCCTAGTTGATCTTTGATTCTGAGTTGGGCCTTCTTTTGGCTTTAACAAAATGTACCTCATCTGAGTTGATTATCTGCCTGTAGTACTCCAGAGCAAATAAAATCATTGGGAGGTATCTGGGTAGTTTATATGGGGCCAACTCACAGCCGTAGATCCTAATTTTTGTGTGATTTTGGTATAAGTACCAATCTCCCACTTTGTGTTGTTTTGATAGCTGCAGGATCCTCCTGATGTCTGAATTGATTCTTGGAGGAGGACTTCCTAGCAGCATGGTCACTACTGGACGTACAAAAAGATCAATGAAATTTGTGTATGGATATGGAGAATCATGCTTATGTATCAAAGGAGTCCAAAAAATTATTGACCTAGGATGACCTTTAGTGTCAAGCTTTTGGAGAGTGAATGTGAACTTGTCATCTTGGTAGTATTAGAGAAGGTGGTACAAAACTGAAGAATACTTAAACACTATTTCATTACTCATTCTCAAAAATTGTTCATGCATCCTATCAGCTATGTACTTGGCATAATCATACATGAAAATAGGGGGATGTCCTAGAGTAAAAATGGACATGAAGGCTAAATGATTTCATCTATATACTCACTGGTGGTATAGCCTAAAACACTTGAGATCATTGCTACTATATCCTGACCAAATGGGGAAGATATAGTAGCCACACATGGAGGAGGTTCGGTTGGGACATGCTTTCCCTCCCTGATGAAGGTTTGAAGCATTTCAACAATCTTGGTATTGATAAGCTTGGGAAATTTCTCTAGTAGGTCTCCAATTGAAATAGGGGTTAAGTTCTTCCCTGGTTGTAGTTGCAACATTTCATTGATTGACTCGGTAGTGATGGTGAAAAGTATGGTTTGGTCAGGGGACATCACTGCTCTTTGACTGGGAATGTAGTTTGCATGGAAATAATGAATGGTTTCAGGGAAAATGTACACTTCAGGGAATTGATACTTGGGAAAATTAGATTCCCACAAACCTATTTTATCAGCTTGGTTTAGGTATTGGTCCCTATATCGGTAGTATAGTTTGATAGGGGATTCAAGGACAGAGGTGTCCTTGATTTGGAAATCTTTATCAGCAAGGGGAAGGTGGTCCAAGTCCAAGTGAGGAGTAGTAATTGGCCTGACATCCATGGCAATAGGGGCAGACGTTCATAGTTCTTGTGGATTTAAGAATGGGGGGAAAGTAAATTTTCAGCTTTTGAGATAATGGGGGTTCAATTCCAGGTGGGTTTTATGCTACTAAAGTTCCCTTTAATTTCAATTAAGCAAGCTTTAGAGACTGGTTCACAAATTAACAAGGATTTCAATGGACTTTGGCTTAAATACCTGGAATTGACGAAAACTAGGTTTGAACTAGTTCACTGGAGATTCTGAACAGTTGAAAGGGCTTCAATTAGGCTGGAAGGCAATCTGGGAGCTTTTGGCGTCTTCAGAGTGCAAGTGCACGTGGCTTGATGGCTTTCAACATTCACAGGCGTGTGCATGGAATTTTGCAGTTAAAAAATGATAAAACAATGATTTGGGGATTTTTTTTTGGATTTATGCACAAAAGTCAATTTGGCGGGTATGGGTGAACAGTAGTGGTTTGTCGCATAGCGGGATCAATAGTGCCAGTTTTGGTGGGTAGCGGGCTGGCGGTAAGCGGTTTATTTCACACAGCCTTTGGGCACTTGGCGGTATTGGGAGAAGGCTGCTTGATTCTACTCATTGAGCGCCATGTAGCTTTTGGGGCCCGACGGAAAACAACCCATTTCGGGCGGGTAAAGTTCAGATTTAGGGCCCTTCCGAAATCAACGTGAGCCGTCGGATGGAGAGGGGGGAAATCATGCGGTGGTCAGGTGTGGGAGGTGCATGAAAGGTAATGGAGGGGCCCAACAGGCAATTAAATGTGGCGGTTTTAGTTTAATGAGGGGTTAAGGCGGGGATTAACGCATCGGACGTGATTTGATTGGTTTGACTTTAATTAATTACGAATTGATTAATTATGTCTTTTGTCGGGGTTCGGATATAATATAAAGTTTATGTTTCAAACTTAGGGGTAGGGATATTAATATCAAAGGGGTTTAATAAAATATACGGGAAATGGGTTTTTCTTTGGGATTTTAGCATATAAATAATGTTAGAAGTTAATATGAGAAAAGGAGGAAAATGGATTTGCACTAAGTATAATGTTTTTTTGAAATTTATTTACTTTTCACATGGAAACATTATAACTTAGGCTAAGTACTTTTTGTTGGTTTTCTCATAAAAAAGGGGTATTCATGGGGGGCGATTAATGTTCCTTAGGAAAATGGTGTTTTAACCTTAGGAAACAAGATTTATTAGGGGAAAATGAATGAATTGAAGGGGGTGAATGTTTATGAGGGGATTTTAGTACTGAAGATCTATAAGTCATTGGGTCGAGGGTCTAGACCCTCCAGAAGTCAGAGAAATGCTCTGAGCCCCTTTGACTTTGAGATTTTGGGTACTTGAAACTTATTTTGGAAAATTAGTTAAGTAAAAGGTGAAATGAGTGAGGGGAAATTAATCAATTTGACTTTGTGAACTTTATGCCAGTCCAATTTCTCATTCATACCTAGAACTTTCATGATGAGGGTGATAAATATGCTTTTGTCTAACAATCATCACAATTCTGCAACCTTTCTTCTACTTACCCACCTACTCATCCTACCATTTCTACTTCTCTTTATTAGGGTGCATTTGAGCTAGCAAACCCTTATCAAACATTTTTCTTTGTTTTACAATGGTAATCTAACTAATTCTAACCTTATTACATCCAAGGGCTCAGATTAAATAGTTGAGCTCCTTTATTGACTCTACCTATCTACTTATCTGCCAAGATTACACTGTTTGGTCAGATTTTATTCTCTATCTATAAGCATGAAATTGAGAGCATGAAATAGCCAAGTTTAAACATTTTGACTATCATGGAAAGTATCATAGGTTACAAACTGCACAAAAACATTTATTTTATACAAAAAGTAAATAGTAGTGGCATTTTGACTTGCACACTTTCATGGTCTTTTCTTTCTTGGGGTTCATGTTTTTCATATCTTTTGACCTTTTTTATTTTTTTGTCCTTTGATTTTTCTTTTAGGACATACCCTATTTACATTTTTTAATTTTTTGAATATGGAAAACGTTTGCAGAAAGCAAAGGTATGTACATATTACAGGTTTAATCTCAACCATTCAAAAATTATGGCTCCTATTGGTATAGGAACCTAACAAAACCATTGGAGACTCCTTTAGTAGGTAACTTGAGGAAGGAGGATGCTACTTCAGGGGAAGTAGTGGAAGTTATTGTTTACAGTAAGCTTGTGGGTTCACTCATGTAGTTGTTGAACACACGACTGATATGTACTATGAAGTTAACCAACTTAGTCAAGCGATGGTTAGACCTACCAAGCTATATTGGAAGGCGGCAAAGCATGTGTTGAGATACCTCAGGGGAACTTCTCAGTATGAATTGTGGTACAGACGGATAGAGGGAGTGAAGCCTCAAGGCTTCATTGACACAGATTGGACATGGAGTCCATCCGATAGGAAGAGAAGATTAGGAGGGATCTTCAGTATTGGATCAGTGATAGTTTCTTGGTACAACAGGAAATATATATCGGTTGCACTCAATTTGGCAAAGGCAGAGTACATGGCTATGATTCAAGAAATATGTGAGGTCATCTGGATGAGGAAGATCCTGGTTGGTTTTTTTGGTTAGAAGATGGATCCAACTGTGATTTACTACAATAATTAGAGTTGTATCAAACTCTCTGAAAATCCAGTTTTTTAAGGATCGGTTCAAGCATATTGATATCCGATATCATCATCCCAAAGATTGTGTATTGAGGCAGATTATTTTGTTATAGTAAATTCCCACGAAGGAGAAAGATGGTGATATTTTGAGAAAAACATTTTCAAGATGTAAATTTGAGTTTCATAGAGAAAGGACGGAGGTATTTGATAACCCCTCTCTTTTTGAGAGGGAGTGTTGAGAAGTGGCAATAACAAATTCCAGTTTATTTTGTCCTTGAATTAAACTATGAATTAAAATTGAATTTGGTTAGTAGATGGTTAGCAGATGGATCCAACTGTGATTTACTTCATAATTTTTGGGTCATTTGTATATTTCCATGTGACCAAAGATGCACGAAAGAAGCTTCAGCCTACAATAGAGTTGGGGATATTTGTGGGGTACACTGATACACCTCACAACTATCGGGTGTACTTGCTGACCAATAGGATTATAGTGCTTCGCAGGGATGTTAGATTCGATGAGAAAAAGGGCATGCAAGTTTCTCTTGAGAGGGAGATTGATATACATGAAGATGAGGAGCCTTTAGCTCCTAAGGTTGAGGAACCTTAGGTTGATGTGGAGTAGCCACATGCAGAGGATCTAGGAGTAGAGACATCCACTCAGGAAGAGTCTTCCACAGAGGGAATAAAGTGCACTAGAGAGGTTTCCAAGTTGTTGGATGATGCATGGGAGAATGTGGGAGCACCCATTTCTCGCTGTAGGCAGAGGAGGTCACTTGAGAGGTACACTGGATACATGGCTCTTATGGGTGAATGTGTTGTGACAGAGCCATATTCCTTTAAGGAATTAGTGCAATATCCATTTTGGGTTGATGCCATGGTGGAGGAGTATGAATCCATAGTTTGTAATGGTGTTTGGGATATGGTCCCAAGATTGGAGGACAAGTCAGTTGTGAGCTACCGTTGTCTTTACAAGGTAAGGAAAGTTGCAGATGATAGTGTGGAGAAGCATAAGGCTATATTTATGGCCTATGGCATTTCAAAGGTAGAGGGGATTGGTTATTATGAGACCTTTGCTCCTATTGCAAGGTACTCATCAATCATATCTATATTGGCACTATCAACATAGATGGGTTGGTAGATACATTAGATGGATGTAAAGACAACCTTCCTTAATGGCATGATTGAGGAAGAAGTGTACATAGATCAGCCTGAAGGTTTTGATACCTTTGACCGTGAGTCACATGTGTGTTAGATCAAGAGAGCATTGTATCAGCTGAAGCAAGCACCCTGGTGCTTGGTATACAATGATATATAGCTACTTCACAAAGCTGAGGTTCACGAAAGGTGAAGTGAATGCGAACTTGTACCACATAGTGGTGGATGGTAAATTGTTGATCATTGTACTTTATGTTGATAATCTCATACTAACAAGTGATGATCAACTAGTCAAGTCTTGCAAGGAGGACCTTTCAAGAGAGTTTGAGATGAAGGACATGGGGCTCATGAATTACTTTCTTGGCATGGGGGTATGGCAGGGATATGGCAGGGATATGGGGAGTTGTTTGTGTCTCGGGGAAATTATGCCAGTGAGATACTTAGGAGATTCTGCATGGAGAGCAACAAACGCATGGAGATTCCTCTGGCAGGTAACTGAAGGAAGGAGGATGCTACTTCAAGGAAAGTAGTTGAAGCTATTGTTTACAGGAAGCTTGTGGGTTCACTCATGTACTTGGTGAACACATGATGCGATATGTGTTATCCAGTTAACCAACTTAGTCAAGCGATGGTTAGGCCTACCAAGTTGTATTGGAAGGAAACAAAGCATGTGTTGAGATACCTCAGGGGTACTTCTCAATATGGATTATGGTACAAATGGACAGAGGGAGTGAAGCTTCAAGGCTTCACTAATGCATATTGGGCAGGGAGTCCATCCAATAGGAAGAGCACATCAGGAGGGATCTTCAATATTGGGTCAACGACAGTTTCTTGGTACAACAAGAAATATAGATCGATTGCAATTAGTTTGGCAGAGGTAGAATACACGGTTTCGAGTCAGGAAACATGTGAGGCCATATAGATGAGGAAGATCGTAGTTGGTTTAATTGGTCAGCAGATGGATCCAATTGTGATTTACTGCGATAATCAGAGTTCTATCAAACTCTCTGAAAATCTCGTTTTTCATGATCATTCCAAGCATATTGATATTCGATATCATCATCCCAGAGATTGTGTATTGAGGCATATTATGTTGTTAGAGTACATTCCCACGGAGGAGCAAGATGTTGACATTTTGACAAAGGCATTGTCAAGATGTAAATTCAATTTTCACAGATACAGGTTCGGGGTGGCTAATAATCCCTTTATTGTTGAGAAATGGCAACAAGAAATTCTAGTTTAATCTGTCGTTGAATTAAAATTGAATTATATTCTCATATAAATTCGTAAATAGTTAATTAAGTTTCATTAACTTAATTAGCTTAGGAATTTCGAGTTGTAAGTATTTTGGAAGTCATGTAAGTGTTCTCCCTAAGTTTTAGAGGTCCAGTATGAGTTTAAATTGAGTTGGAATTTAGATCACCCAGTTTACTGAGTTAAGTTTAATTAAATTAGTTCCAAACTATTTTTGGGACTAATAGAGAGTTAACAGTTAGTTGGTGCACTAGTGCATCCACAAGTGTTAGTGTAGTTAGCTGAAGATTCCCTCATCAGAAACTCATGCATGTCGATTTTGAGAAAAACCCAGTTGAGACTAGAGTACAGGGACAATGTACTATCAGTTGTATTATTTACTAGAGTGTAAATATCATGCATTCATCAAAGATTGATCCTATGTTTGGATTGTGTATTTTTGGAAGCATGAATTCCCTTTAAATACGCCCTACTCATCCTAGGAATTAAGTAAGAGATTAGGGGCTTGGAGAGCTACAGAGTTGGCTAAGTGTTGGCCAAGAGCTACCTTGTGAACGAAGAGACTTGAGCATACTTGTACGGAAATTTTCTAGTGATAACAAGCTTTGTATCTTCACTCATATTTATGATATATGCAATACAGATAGCAGGATTTTGAGCAGTGGATTTCTGGAGATACATCTTGTGTTATATTCCAACGATTTATCTTCTTCGTGTTCATATTGTTTTTATCGATCTATTGGCTTCCACTAGTTGAAAGTAGAAGTATATTCTTGTCCTGTGCTTTACTACATTGCATGAGCTTGTGAATATACAAGATTTTCTACAAGGGAAAAGGTCCCATTAAAATCAATTCCTTCAATATGGGAATAGCCTTTTGATACTAATATGGCCTTACTTATTACCACCTATTCATTCTCAATTAATTAGTTCCTAAAGACCCATATTGTGCCAACAACACTTTTAATTAATGGTCTTGGAACCAATCCCCAGGTCTTATTTTTCTCAATAAGATCTAGTTTCTCTTTCATGTCTTTTATGCAATTCTCATCTTCAATTCCTAATGAAAATAGTTTGATTCAATCATGGATAATAAATTGATCTATGCTTGGCTCGATTCATTCATTAATATTCTTTGAGTATGAACCCCTACTTCCTTATATCCAATAATATGATTTGTGGGATGATTCTTTTGTACGTACCTTGAGGGAGATTTTGTGTGAGAGAAATTTGTCTATGCTTCTTCCTCCTCTCTTTATTTTTCAATTTGTTTTGATTCATCTTCACTATTGTTCTGATCAAGTGGAATAATAATTTGGGTTGCTTTCATTTGATAGGTAATTCCTCATCTACCGTTACATTAACACAAACAATTATTTTGCATATCATTTTATTGTAACATTTGTAACCCTTGATCTTATTAGAATACCCTAAACATATTTATTCATCAACCATTGCATCTTCCAATATTATCATCATTGATCTTGATATAGAACTTGTTGCCAAAAAATTTGAAGTTATTTATTGTGGCCTTTGTTTTATACCAATGTTCATATGGGATATTGCCATTGTTTGGATTGAAGTGAGATTTATTTAAAATGTGGACTACTAGGTGAACATATTCAACCCAAAAAGTTTTTGGCACATTTATTTCATCCATCATTACTCCTACCGATTTCTAAGCTAATCTATTTCATCTTTCAACTAGACCATTTTGCAAAGGGGTGTTAGAAATAGTGAATTGCCTTTTTATGCCATCTTCTTCACACAAGTGATTAAATTCATTTGAAGTGAACTCGCCACCTCTATCTTACCTTAGAAACTTTAATTTGTAATCTATTTGGTTCTTAGTCATAGTTTTGAAGATATTGAACTTTTCAAATGCTTCAGACTTCTCCTTTAGAAATGACACCCACATAATTGTTGTATAATCATCAATGATCAACAAGAAATATAGCTCATGACTTGGAATCTCAATTCTTTAAGGCCCATAGAAATTTGTTTCAACTAGTTGTAATGGCTTGGTGGATGAATTTTCTTTGTTTTTGAAAGGCACTCATATTTTCTTTCCGATTTGACATGATTTATAGATTGTGTTTCTCAACTTGGAAATTTTTGGCAAATCTTGTACAACTCCCTTTTTGTTGAGCTTCATAATATGGTCAAAATTTAGGTGTCTTAATCTTCTGTACCATATTCAATTTTCATCAAGATTTCCCAAATAATAGCTTTTGTTTTCTTCCTTCAGTATGTAGACATTATTCAAGGTTATCACACCCTTTGCTATTATCTCTCCTATGTTTTTATTTTTATTTTATCTCAAATCCTTTGGAGCAAAAGGTAACATCGTATCCTTGGTCACGCATATGACTTACACTAATAGATTGATGGGGGTCATATACAAAGAGAACACTCTAATATTTACCTATTCCATGTCCAAACTCACTATTCCTTTTCCCTTAATCATTAGAGGATATTTCAGCCTAAAAGTGCCCATGAATTTTTCATGTAATTTCCATGTTATATTATGTAAACCAATCAAAATCCCTTAAACTTAAAAATAGGTACTTGTAAATATTTTGGAGGGAAAAGATGATGAACTATTTTTTTATAATTGTATTTTTGACTTACCTTCTTATACATTTACTCAAGTTTCAAGTGTAGACACTCGTTGGATGTAGAATTCAATTCCACATCCAATGAGTGTATACACTTGAAATTTGAGTAAACCTATAAGGATATAAGCTAAAAATACAATTAAAAAGTAGTTTTCTTCTTTTCCCAACAAAATTCATAACTCTTATTTTATTTTTTAACTATTATTTTAATATTTTTCCTTAGGAGGCCACTTCTAAGCTGAAATTTCCTCTAATGGGTTCCTAAGGCATCATTGTCAAAATTAACACTTCATGTCTTGTTTTCTTTAAATGACACAAATTCACTTATATCACTAGACATTTGGCTAGAACATGCAATGTCCATATATCAAGGACCATGTAGGTTTTGAGCATACAAGAAAACACATTCTTCTTTTATTTATAACTTTTTCTTTCTCCAAGTCTTGGTTTCTTCCTGCATTTGGTTAATCTCATGGGATGAAATGGGATTGTTGGTTCTACACTCAAGTGCTTTATGTCCATAATTATGAAAAGAATAACATCCAATATTCTCAATGAAAGTAACAAATAAGTTGTTTTCCTTGAGATTATTTCTTTGTGAATTTAAAATTATGTTTCCTCTATTCGACTGATAATATTCATTTCTTTTATTTTTTATTAGATATGCTCTACAATTTATAGCTTTATACCAAAAATTTGTACATGAAAAACAATAACCATTGAAAAAAATTTGGTACCTTGGAGCAAATTTCCTTTGAGGATGTGATCTGTCCATTCTTTGATAACCTTTGAAAATAATGGCTATAATAGGTAGAAAGGCCTCAGATCTTCTCAAAGGGCCAGTAAGGAAGCAAGGGTTAAACCCTCTCGTGATGATAAAATTTCCAAGGTTCAACTTCCATTTAGCTAAGGGTCCACTGATAATATTCTCATATTCTCAGAAAGCATAAAGCTTTTGCTACTTTCAAACTCCTTAATACCATTAGATGTTATCTTAGGCCTGTTAAAGACCCTTTCAACCCTAAAGACATGGAGGGTGTCTACTCAATCCCTTGTTCATGTGGGATTCACTACATCGGGGAAACTGGTCGCTCAATTAATCAGAGAATCCAAGAACATGCAACAAATATTAAGCACAACCATGCTTGTTCCTTAGCTTTAGCTGGACATGCGGTGAAATCCAAACACCATGTATGAATTGATGATTCTTGGGTCATCAAAAGGGTTGATCACTTCCATCACAGGAATCTTAGAGAGGCCATTGAAATTGAAAAGCACACAATCAATCTTAACACAGATGTTGGCTAGAAGTTAAGTAGCAGTTGGATCCCTGCCCTCTCTTCTTAATCTTTATTTTCATATATATATATATATATATATAATATATATATATATATATATATATATATATATATATATATTATATATATATATATATATATATATATAGTATATCTTATTTTTATATTTTTCTGTTAAGATTATATTAAACTCATTTTTAATTATTAAATATTCATTTATAAATATATTTTCTCGTTCTAATATTATTATTCAATATTATTTTAATTAAAAATAAGAATAAATAAAAATAAAACTAAACAAAATCAAAATAATAATAATAATAATAAATATTCAAATTTATTCATTCAACAGCTAATTCTTAACGGCTAATTCCTAACAACGAACTCTAGAACCACATGCATCTTTGCTATTTAAACATTTGGATTGAATGACTTTTGCACCTTTGTCCTGAGGATGAACCATATTAGATGGTTCAAAAAGTCGACCATATCTTAATGATGTGATTAATTCGAAAGACAATCTTGTTACTATTATGGATCACAAAAGTCTAAGATCTTACCTTTCCTCTATTGAATTTTCACTCGTTCTTTGTCAATCTCGTAATTGTTGTTATGAATTTTCCATTGTTGTTGTTGAGTAGTATTGCTACCATTTCATTTTCTTTATTGCTGTTAATTTTTCATTTGATCATTGTGATTATTTGAATGTTTGTTATGAACTTTATTTTTCTACTACTCATTTCCATTGGTTGTATTGTTGTTAGATCCTTTAACTTCTTCAATATAGCTTATTGATTCCCTATATTAAACTTTCTTAGTGCTTGAATCTCATTCATAGCCCAAACTAATTTTGATTAGAGGGGATCTCCATATACTCAAAATATCATCTAACTTGATAGATCCTTCAATAAACTTCATGTTCTAGTTCAACCGAATCTTGGTATTTCTTAGTTCCTTTCTAAGGAGGATCACTTCTTCTAGATTTCACATTCCTTTCCCTTCTTATTTTTCTATTGTGACAATGATTATTGAATTTTATTTTCTTCTTCCAGCTTAACTGTTAAATGAAGAAGTGATGAATCTTCAAATTTATACTTTTCAAAATTTTCCATCTTTTCCTTCATCTACTTATTATTTTTCCCGAGCCCTTGAATTTTTTATAGGGTATTGATTAGCTCACCTTCTAGGTCTATTTAAAGTTCTTCTACTTCATCATCCTCATCTTGTCCTTTATCTAAGTTTCTAGGGCCATGGGCATAAATTCGTTTGTTTTTTTTTTTCATTTCTTCCTCATCATAGGATTATTTGTTTTCATCTTCTGAGGAATTGTTGTCTTCATATGTATGTAGAATCCCCTCTTCTTAAAAAAATTTCCTTATTCCCTTTCCCATATTTGTTCTTCTCTTTATGGCCATATTCATTCATTTATTCCTTATATGGACATTTAGACGCATAATAATGTATTTTTCTACATTTAAAAGATTTGAAAGGTAACTTACATTTTACTTCCCAAATCCTCTTTTCAATCTTCTTAAAAGCATTTTCTCTTCTTCATCAAACTCACAACTCCAATATTCTATATCCTCTTTACTCTTTTTCTCAACTTTTAAGGGACTCCCTTGATGTAGATTTTCCTTTTCAAGTTCGCATTTCATAAGCTATCCATATTTGATGTAGTCTATCCAATGCAAATTTGTTGATATCGTGTAACTCCTCAATGGATGATATTTTTTCATCAAATATGGATGGAAGAGATATTAACACCTTTTGAACTATAAATTAATCATCCACAGTTTCATTAAGTCCTCTCATGGTTTTTATTATCTTGTTTACTTGAAGAAAGAATTTGTCTATATCCTCGTCCTCTTTCATTTTTAATGCTTCAAATTGGCATTATGAAAACCTGGACTCTGAATTTCTTTACTTTGTTGTCACCTTCATAGTAAATTGTCAACTTATCCCATTCATCTTTGGATGTTGCACAACTTTTATGTAATGCATGAATTTAACCAACTCAAATTCAGGAAAACCACTAAGGATTGCACTCATTTCTTTAGAATTGTTAGTGAATTCAAGCTTCTCATCCTTACTAATCAATAAATCTAGATTTTTATAGCCATTTTGTACTGTGTTATAGACATCTAAACTAAGAGACATTATGTAAGTTCTCATTTGTACCTTCAAAAATATATAATTTGTCTATTAAACATGGAGGATTTGCTGGTGGAATATCCATCCTAGTTAGCCATTGTCTCAGATATACCTCCTAGTTGTTAGATTGTTCCCAAAGGAACCTTCTCTAATACCAATTGTTAGAAACCAGGATAATAATGAGAGGGATGATGAATAAATATTAAAGCCAATTTTAACAATTATAAATAATAAACAACATTTAAATTTATTCAGAAATCAATCATCTAAGCAACACATAGAAATTCATAGAGACACTAGCTGTAAGTGGAAACCAATAAAGTGATAAAACCATAAAATTTGTATCTAAGATTTATATTTTCTAGCTCCAACTAGAAGAAGACATGCATCCCATGAATTTACAAGCACATACTTGAAGGAAGCACCAACTCCCTCATATTTATAGGCCCCAACTTGAAGGAAGTACCAACTCCCTGATGTTTTATAGGCTCCAACCTATTTTAACCAATAGATCCTTCTTCCCTAGATTTTCAAACTTAGATCCATAGGTACAATTTATATAGATTTGTTTTGTAAAACTACCCTTATTTTCAATTAAATTACCCTTCCAAGTCCTTTGCTCAACTTCACAGACATTATCTTGACAATCTTCTGCAATTACATGTCTCCAACAAACTTCATATCACTCCTTCACTTTATTCGTTCATGTCACAGAGTATCACAAATAATCATTTTGACAAACTTCATAGATGATTGAAGAGATAACTTCAAATTTCTAATCTCCTTAGCTTCTTTAGACTCTACCAAATTGATCAAATATGATAGGGCCAATGATCAACCTATATTATTTTAACTTTTCCTTACTAGAAATCCAGTTTGGATGACTTGGTTATAACTTGATTCCTTTTCTTTCTAGGGATAAAATAATATGATATGACTGTATTCCAAAAAAATATGGATCTAGATCTATTTGATTGTGGCAAATTATGTTACACTTGGATTCTTTACGACATGGATTATACACTTACACACCAAAAACTTCATTCTTTAGTTCATAAGATGAAGCCGTGACTAAGGGATACTTTGTTTTCAGCTTACTGCTTCACCACTCATTGACCTTATTTTTCATCCTTTATGCTTCAAGTGTCAATGAATTATAGCCCCCTTGGCGCTTTCCTCTTTACCACCTACAACCAATGGTTGTAACCTTGCCTTATTGTTTGCTGCTCACCGCTTGTTGTTGGCAGTTCGTTTGTGTGTACAACACATTGCAAACTGGGAAATCTGATAAATTGGATCATCATTTGAAGATGTTTCCAAACTTTCCATCAATATCTTACCACTCTACTATTCCACCACTTAGTATTGGATCACTCATTTCTTGTTCCTTGTTGATGGGAGATGGGCAGTGGTCGATGGCCACGACTATCATTTAACAATGCTACACCTTAATAGAAAAATAAATGTTTAGCTCACTCATCACTCTACCATTTTTCATTGTTCACAATGATTGGTACACTTGTCCTTAAGTGGTGGGTGGTGGGTGGTGGTCGATAGCTCCCCCTTCGTAAACCATGAAAATCACAAAAATTTCAAAAATCAATTAATGCTAAAAAAAATTGCAAGACAAGTCCTTGGTGTTGATCCAAAGACATCCAAGGTTTCCACATCATTATTACTGTCACACGTCATTCCACGTAAATACCACGTGTTGCAAAGAAAATGTCCATCTGGACAACCAAAAAGACCAAATCCACCTTTCATGTGTCATAACCACAAAGTTCCATGTGTCACTCTATACACATCACTACCACATGTCATTTTCTTACTATACCAAGTCATTTACTTGCCACTTGTCTTATCACTTTGCACCTCGAAAGTCTTTTCAAGTCTTGACACGAATCACCTAGCCACTGCGTTCATTGCATGCACTTCGCTTATCCTGGCAATCTAATAAGCACCTTGGTGCCAAATGTCAAATGCCCTGTGACTAGGGGTTGGACCGAGGCCTTGTCGTCCTACTACCTCTCTCTCACCACTTACCACTATAACTTGTTGTTTGTACATTGACAAGACTAGGTGGTCCGGAAAGTGCCTAAGCACTTTATTTTAATGCCCCATGGTAAGGGGCTAGGCCCAATGGCTTACAACTCCACTGCTTGCTGCCCATTGTTGAGTTTCTAAAAGAATTTGATATTGCATGTGGGTGTTGCAGTGGTACTGATGGAGCCATGAGCCTTTGGGAACCTTCCTTGATCTGCCAAAACTTTAGAGTCAGGTTTCTCTTCAATTCTTGGGAGTTAGCACAAGTGTCATATACCATAGAAAACATGCCTCGGAGAGGATTACACAACTAAGGAATTGACATGTACTTTTGAACAAAGAGGTTTCAAGAAAATTTCCTATGCAACTAATCTCAACAAGTTCGATTAAACTTGATATCACTTGTAGACATCAATAACTAAACTTGACATCAATGACAACCACCATCAACATGATTAACATCATACTACATTGGCTTTTTAAAAAATTTCAATCTTTCAGCATGTCATATCAAAGTATGTTGGATTTGTTCTTTTATTTGACGTTAAAGCTTGTAAAAGGGAGTTGCACCCTTTTGTTTATTAAATAAATTTGGCTTTTGAGGGTTACACAATGAAGGAAGCATGGAAAATATTCTGTACTACAAAATAATGGCACAAAACTTATCCTCATACCATGAATTGATGGCAAGATATACACACTATTCCTGCAAGTACATTGTATTGCGAAAGGGGATTTCTAAACAAAACATCAACAAGGACATCAAAAAATCAATATTATGATTTTATAGACTAGATGCATTAATAAGTATTTATAAACTGGCTTGAATCATCTAATGTGGATTGGAGTGTAGTATATGGGGTATGGAGAGATACAAAGTCAAGAAGAGTTGTTGAGCTTCGAGAGTTAGGATATTAACTGCGTTCATTATCTTTTAGAACAAATTTGTTTATCTTGCAATCTTGTTTATTGTGCATGGATCCTTGTTGGTTATGCTGAGTGGAGGATTCAAGACAAAAGGATATTTAGTATGTTAAAAGTTTTAGGATGTACTTATTATTGACATTTTTATAAATATTTATTGTACCTAAGAATGTTTGACTTCCAATGAAGTATAATCGTAGTTGCAATTGAAGAAACTTGGCTATAAAGAGAGTGAACGAAAAGAGGTAACAACGTTAGTTGAATCTTTTGTCATATTTTTTTATTATGATCTTTATTGTTAAAATGTACAATGTTATGGCTATAATATTGCTGCCATGTTAGATATAGGAAATTGTAAATAGTATCTCATACCTATTTTTTAATTTAGAATGCCTTTTTTTTGTGAAATTCAAAGATTTGAATTCTTTTAGTTTCTAGTGGAATCTTTTGTTATTTGTCATGGAAGTTGCAATATTGGTGACCAATTCCTTGGAAAATGAATGGGTAAGTATTTTTTCTTTAAATAATAAGCATTTTTATTATTTGAGTATGAAAATACAAAGACAATTTTGCTAATAAAATTGCTATTTTTTCTTTTATGGTTTATTATGGCCTATCTTTTAATTTTTTTAAATAAAATAAATATAATTGTTCTTCATTGTTTTTGTTACAATTTTTCTTAATTGTGCTACAAGAAGGATGGTTTGATGTTTCATGTTGTTTATTGAGCTGGAAGGCTTATTTTACATCCCAGTATGAGGGGATGTGTAAGTTTGTCCATCCATCGTCTGTTCCCCTTTAAAATAAAAAATAAAAAGTATGTTCTAAATAGAAAAATAATGTCGACTATAACAAACAAAAATGAATAAAAGTAAAAAAAATGAATTAAATAAACTATATGAGAAGATGCTTAAATTTTATACTTTTCAAAAATATTTCAACAAGAGATTTAAATAAACCATTTGAATATTATATTAACTAATTTATGTCGATATCAACTTCATATATATCTATATATAAAAAAAACACATTTGTTAAAATAAAACATTTTAATGTTGTATATAAAAAAATATTCAATGTGGGTTATCAATAACATATTTTAATAAGAATTAATATTGACATATACTTAAAAATATATTGACAATAGAAAAACTATTTTAATTTATGTGATAAGTGTGTTGATGTACATGTGATGTAAACTATTTTAATGTAAATTAAGTACATATTATATATCATCATGAAAAAACTTAATTTTCTATGGTTTAAATGTTTATTTGGTCTTATATATATTCTATTTAGCATTCAAAAATACAATTTAAACAATTAAAAACAACACATTGTATTTTGCATTCTAAGGAAATTTGCACGTAAAGAAATTTGATCCATTTTGACTCATATTAGATCTGTAAGATAGATCTATGCTAGTTGGACATTATAATTAGTGAAGTCTTCAACTTTGAATTGACACTAAGTATATAAAGGTGTTTAAGACAAACGTTGCAAAGCGGACACGACACCGTTTGGGATTCATTGAATCCACGACACACATGAATCAGGATGATGATGCCGTCTTATTCTGCAATCGCCATGTTCAGCGAGAAGTGCATTATCATATATATGTGACATTGACACACACTTCAAAACCCCACCACTGGTTATCATATAATGGTCCACATTGTCCATTTTGAATAAGCATTGTTTAAGCAGTTGTCTATAATGACTTTTTGAAAGCTTTTTCGGTGAGTTTTTCAGGGTGCTGAATCCAAATATGCAGTGAAAAAACCATTTTAACTGCAACAAATCAAGATTTAACCTCAATTTCTTTGGCCGGATTCCGTCACCGAAATCTCCAAAAAACCGCATTATAAACAAATCCATTGTTTAAACACAAATTTTCCATGTCCACTCTTCCCCTTGTAATGCAGAAGAGCAGTAGTGAACAGGAAGGACAGGGTCCACTCGAACAAGAAGCGAGAGAGAATAGAGATGTTTTGTTGCCTTGAAAAAGGAAACAGTCATGTCATAATAATCGGATGATAGAACCCTTCCGGGTTTCTCCAATTCGTTCTTTATTTCTCCCTCCACGTTAGACTGCTGCTCCATAAATCATCACTGACTGCGATCTGTTGCAAAAATTATTCAATGGAGGATGGTAAAATACGCACCTCTTTTTTATTACAATTTTCATTTTAGGATAAGTAGAGATGTTAATATATTTTCATTTATATTTTTAATTTATATTATAGTTATTAAGTTTTATTTATTTTATTAAAATTAAAATTCATTTTATTTATTATATTATTTATGATTATAAAAAGAATTGGAATAAAAAAAGTTGATATAGCATATACATATATATAATAGGTAACAATGTTGTTAATTATATAGATTCAATTTCATGTTAATATAGAGATTATAAATTTGTAAAGTATATTTGTAACAATATCATGGTTAATATCATGATTTATCAATATTAGATGTCCAAAAAACTATATTTCATTTTATATCATATTTTCAAATTAGTCAATTTAATTAATAAGTAAAATAGACATAACTACATATATACTAATCTTTAATTTATGAATATTACTATAAATATTCTAAAATATTTTGATAGAGATTACATTTCTATGAATCGTATCTAATTAAATTTAAATTTAAAAACCTTGTCAACTAAATACAGTTATAACAGTAATCAATAAATAAAATTTATTATTATTATTTTAAAATTTTCTATAATAATAACAAAATATATATATCTATATATAACAAATTGATAATTATAAAATTACTCTGTATTATCTAATAAAATGTGGTAGGTATATCAATTTAATTTCCGAAGAATATGAAAATTTTCACATGTTATCACATAACAGAATAACATCATGTTTTATGAAATAGATCGTGAGCATATAAATTTAATTTGTGAAGAAAAATAAATACATTGTTGCGTGGTTAAGTTTTCTACACTTCTAGAGGCGGAGTCGACTATGGACATACTTCTTAATAAATGTGGAACGTAACGCACCAATATTATTGTATATAATATATGTTTATTGCGCATTAGTTGAAGATTCCTGATTTTGTTCGATAAGTATATTGCTGAATTGTTTGAACTTTCTTGATTTTGTCTGGACATGAAATTGATAGCAAGTTTTGATATGATGGTTTTCTTTTTAAAATTATGAGAACACACATTATTTATCAAATTCTGTAAATGTGACCAGTCCCTGCTTGATGACACACTCATAGACATTATTATTTTTTTAGTTGGTTATGGATTCAACCCGGGGATGCATTTGCGAATGCTAGATTTAATTTATTAAAATTACTGATTGTGATATAGATCGGCATACAAAATACGTCGGTTTCATAAATTTATAAAATTAATTAAATATTTTGTAGATTTCATATTTTATATTGTATAGTTACTATGGTTTGTTTTACGTACAATATTTATTAAAAAGAAATTGTACAATAGATTTCTTTACCTAAAACACTGGAATCGACAATAAAAATCATATAAAATTCCATTGTCCTGGTCTATAGGTGACGTTTAACTCCAAACATTCACACCTTAACTTGACCAGTCCCTACAAAAATCTTTCATATATGTTGGATTCTACCTGCTATCGATCGCATCAAAGTTCCATTCTGCCTGCTACTTATCTCGAAGTCCATTGGTATAAAGGTTTCACTACTTACCAGCGTTTGTTCAGATTGATGTCCATCCGTTGAAGGAGATAATATTACAGAACCAAATAGTCAAATATTCACAGATTACTAGTATTCACATTAGTTCTTTGGTATCTGATGATGGTTAAATCTAGTAACCATTGGAAATGGACAGACCAAAGCCATTACATAATTTGCTTTCGGAAATTTCCAACAATATGAATAACTATAGAATTCTCCTCTGTTGTTTCCAGAATTTCGACATAAGGTGATTAAAAAGAAAAACGAATAAGGTGATTAAAAAGAACAACGAACAAACAATTAGCCAAATGAATAAATGAAACATGGATTTTTGGCAATGAAACTCTGTACATGGGCTTTTATTAATTAAGGGTAGAATTTACATACTGATAAAAGAACAGGAAGGAAAAAAATAATATAGAAGCATATTTCTCGAGATGATATCCTCCTAAAATGGCAGAGACAAGTTTAAATCTCATCTCAAAGAATCAGGAACATAATCTGTCAAGCTCCATTTCTCCATCGACAATTCACCCAATCGAAATAGAGCACACTTACTCTGATATTGAAACAGACTATATGACTTTGGGAGGCCATAAAAAAAACTTTTGGTACCAAATGCCCCGGGTCCCATGGGATTCAAAAATCGTCATAGAACCCTATTCTGAGAGCAACAGTACTTAAGCTTTGAGATCAAGGCCTTCTAAGGTCCCCTCTGTGAACCCAACTGACTGGAGAATGTGCCCATATGGAGAACAAAAGCTCTCATAGAACCTAAATTCCATTTAGCTATTATCGGCCCAATTCCACTGGACTCATAAAACCCCAGGGGATTCATCCATCTTCACTGAGCCCTATTCTGGCAGCACCAGTACTTGAGCTTTGAGATCAGGGCCCTCCAAAGGCCCAACAATGAACCCAATGAACCCAACTGACTGGAGAATGTGCCCATATGAAGAACATGACCATCCATAAAACCCAATTCCAAATTCCATTTAGCCATCTTGGCCCGAATTCCATTTAGCTATCTTGGGCCGAATTTGACTACACCCATTTGAGGAATAGGGCCCTTTTGTCACCTTAATTGATAAAACCATGGATTCCTTCTGGAAAAAGAGAGCTCTGTACCGCAAATAGTGGCAATCACAATTATCCTACACCAATCTATTACACCTAATAAGATAATAATCATGTTCTGACCATCAGAGAGCCTTAGGATAAAATTGAACGAAAAATATTATAGTAAAATACATCTTATCTATGGTTTTTTTTCCATGACAACACTAAATTGCATTTCAGCAAAGTTATTTTTCGTGTTAAAAAATAAATAAAAAGAGCTACAATTTCTCATATATGTGAGAGATCTGAAAGTGAGATCAGGGCCCTCCAAGGTCCCCTTTGTGAACCCAATTGACTGGAGAATGTGCCCATACGGAGAACAAAATCTCTCATAGAACTTAGACGGGCGAAAAATGCTGGTTGATTAAACGGTGATTTTTGCAGAGAAATGGAGGGAGGGCTACGAAGAGTAATGTGAGTGAGCAGCACTTGCCAATGACTATTTCTTCCTCAATTTGAATTGGAACTGGCCATCAATTCCAGCTCGTCGCCGATCGGTCAGGGGATGTCAGGCCTTCCAACTGCATTCGAATTTTTTTGTCAGGGAATGGCAGGGAATGTCAGGATTGCCAGGAGAGGGTGGCAGAGCTAGGGAATGGTGGCGGAGGGGGGAGAAATTGCCGGTAGCTGGAGCCAGATGATTTTCCAGCCGGTGACAGAAAGCGGGCCATTCTACCGCCTAAATAGACTACACCAACTCAAAGATCTTCACGAGAACCTTTACAGCTTGTATGAGACACAAAAAGAACCTTTACAGCTTGTATGAGACAAAAAAAAAACTGACAGATGCCATGGCAGGTGACTGTGCTTTCAACCCTAATTAAGTACAGTGAGCAGAGTGTTGGCTCCATTGCTGCTGAACTTATCTTGACGGTAGATTCGGGAATATCTTGAAATTTATAAAATAGTGGTAAGGTTTGTGTTTTTGACCAATATCAATAAAGTTTAAACAATTAATTTATTGCTATTCATAATGATATGAATATTTTCAAAATCTGCCATCTCTATGAAATGGTCTTCTTTGCTCTGAAATATTTTTGCCAAAACTTATACCCCTCCACTGCTTTGAAATGTTTTAGCCAATTGTTTTTTTACAGGACTATACAAGTTTTGTATGACAATATTCATTTTAACTTTTCGTACATAATATTAAAAGTCTCCCGGATCTAAATCTGTAAACGGTACACTGTCTCAGAATGTGTATGTATGTGTGTTCTATGATTTTTCAGGTGTGGATTAAAACAAAGCACAGTGTAAACGGTACACTGTCTCATAATGTGTATGTATGTGTGTTCTATGATTTTTCAGGTGTGGATTAAAACAAAGCAGAGTGCCTTTCCACCATTTTCTCTGCAATTACAAAATTACATCAATGCAGAACCATAATTCTTAACAACATATTTCAGATGTGCTCAAAAGTGTTCATAAGAATGATGTTAATGTAGTTTAGGTAAACTTTCTTTCTAACTTCACAGAACCCATGGTATTGATGTGGAATATAACCTAACGAATTTCCACATTCTTGCTATATATATATATAATTTGTCCACCTAGACTTATCTCCATTTTGTGATACTAACGAATTTCCACATTCTTATATATATATATATTAAATACATATAATAATATATATAATATAAATACATATATATATATAATCTGCCGACCCAAAAAAACTTTATTTAGTCTGAAATAGTCCAACTTCCCTTTCTTAAAAACATTTCTGAAGTTTGACATTATATACGGAAGAATTCACCTGAACAACCTCAGAAGAAGACAAACATCTCTAAAGAAAATAACCAAATCCATCAACAACCTTATAGATTGTGTTCATTGAAGGATTTTGTTTGTAAGTGGAAGGATATTTGAGAGCAGAATGCAATGATATATCAAATCGGTGTTTATTAGGATGTTTTAGTTGCGTTGTTGCAGTATCCAGAGATTTAATTTCTGTCAGGATGATGAGTTGTCGCAGATAGTTCACTGTGTTTTTTATCACATACATGTATTAGCATGATAGTTGCAGGGTTTTGAGGTCTATTCCTTGGGGAATCTCATGTGTAGTCCTCTTCCATCCTTAATATTGGAGGATGGAGAAAAGCGGCTTCTATTATTACGCCGTAAGGCGTTTCCCTTTGAAATGAACCCCCCAAATGCCTTTGTGTCGAAATCGTAGCCGTTAGATGTAATGTTAGACGATTGAACATAAATTAGCCGTCTAATTTAAAAACCCTTAAAAAGACGTTAAGGTATTAGTTAAATATATCATTTATTATTTGTTAATATATTAGTTATTATTCATTAAAAAACTTTACGCTAGCGACCCATCCTGCGCACGGATATCCGTGTTTGATGCAGAGGAGGGCGGGGGTGTTGAGGAGGGGGGAGAGGAAGGCGGAGGACCTGCAGAGAAGGGAGAAGGGTATCGACAAGGGTCGCAGAGGACGAGGCCACTCTTTCTTCACTGCATGAGGGCCACGTAGGCCATTTTTTCTACAGATCGTTTGCAGATCGTTTTTCCCTCAGAATATGGCGCCCTCTGCATATTATGGCGGTGGTGGTTATGAAATTTTATATATACTCGGGCCACTGTTGTCTACATTCTGTGTGTTGATTTCTTGCATGCAAATTTGAATCTGTTGTAAATATTCCTGAAAATCTCCACAGTTATAACTCGAACCCTCACATTAATGAGGTCATCCGGCTGATCGTCATTTCTTTTTTCTTTGCGCGAGGCTTTGTGAAGAGAGGGTTAGGCGATCGAATCACCACATAGCCGTGTATGCATTCCTTTTCAAAATATGTCCCATTTCTTTGTTTTAAGTTTCAGGGGAATGGGTCTGTGGGGGATACATTGGGGATTCTCCTGTTCTTTCCAACCACAGAATATGGTGCCCTCTACATATTATGGCGGTGGTAGTTATGAAATTTTATATATACTCGGGCCACTGTTGTCTATATTCTGTGTGTTGATTTCTTGCATGAAAATTTGAATATGTTGTAAATATTCTTGAAAGTCTCCGCAGTTATAACTCGAACCCTCACATTCTCCGCAGCTTTCAGCGCCTTCACGAATGAGGTCATCCTCCTGATCGTCATTTCTTTTTTCTTTGTGCAAGGCTTTGTAAAGAGAGGGTTAGGCGATCGAATCGCCACATAGCTTGGTATGCATTCCTTTTCCAAATAGTCCCATTTCTTTGTTTTAAGTTTCAGGGGAATGGGTCTGTGGGGGATACATTGGGGACTCTCCTGTTCTTTCCAACCATAGAAACGGAATCAAATGCCTGCTGTTGTTTCAGTTTTGATTTTGATCTTAATTAGGTTCATTATGGCGTCTTCAATCACAAGAATGAAACTTTAAGAATCCCATGATTGTTTCAGAAATATCACTGTTGTCTATATTCTGTGTGTTGATTTCTTGCCTGCAAATTTGAATCTGTTGTAAATATTCTTGAGAATCTCAACAGTTAGGCTTTGTTCTTAATGAGTTCCTTATGTTGCTTTCAATCAAAGAAGAGATTTAAAAGACCCGACATTTTGTTTAAAATTATTTTGGAATAGGCTCTTTTGAGACAGTTGCAATGTAAGTTTTATTTCAATTACCTTCGAGGCTCCGTTCTTAATGAGTTCCATTATGTTGCCTTCAATCACAGAAGAGATTTAAAACACTCGACGTTTTCTTTAAAATTATATTGAATTTATTGATCTTAATTATGGTGTTTTCAATCACAAAAATGAAATCTTAAAATCCCCATGCTTTTGGTTAGATTTTGATTTTATCTCAATGAACTTAATTATGTTGTCAGATATGGAATCCTAGGAAATCTAGGCTTTTGATTGATTTTATTTTGACCCTAATGAGCTCAGGTATGACATTTTCAATCATAGAAACAAAATCTTGAAAACACATTATTTTTTATTAGATTTGATAAATCCCTCATGTTCTTTATTGTATTTTGATTTTTTAATTTGGGAGAATAGGCATTTTGATATAATTGCAATCTGAGGTTTATTTCGATTACCTTAGGATGCTTCGATCATAATGAGCTCCATGCTTTCTTTCAATCATAGAGAAGAAAGCTCAAAATCTTGATGCTTTTGAGTACTTTTTGGTGAAAATCCATATTTAAATATTTTTTATTAAACACAATATTTGATTCTGGGAGAATAGGCTTTTTGTTTTGTTTCAATCACAATTCCAGGTTTGTTTCACTTATTGCTCTGACCTCAAGGCAGTTTCAATGAAAGGAATGTTACACACGGATATATAAAACGAAAATGGGTAATATTTGTATTAGGAAAAGCCACAGCTGAGCTGGGCAGCGTAGCCCAATACAAAAAAAAGATGTTGTTAACAAAAACCACCATATCTATCTAGTTGTATGTGATTGGGGATGCTTTCGATTAAATTTTGAATTTGATTTTAATGAGCTTTATTATGGTGTTTTCTATCAGCCATCTAATTTAAAAAACCCTTAAAAAAACTTTAAGGTATTAGTTAAATATATCAGTTATTATTCGTTAATATATCAGTTATTATTCATTAAAAAACTTTACCCTAGCAACCCATCATGCGCGCGGATATCCGCGTTTAATGCAGAGGAGGGCGGGGGTGTTGAGGAGGGCGGAGAGGAAGGCAGAGGACCTGCAGAGAAGGGAGAAGGGTTTCGACGAGGGCCGCAGAGGACGAGGCCACTCTTTCTTCACTGCATGAGGGCCGCGTAGGCCATTTGTTCTACAGATCGTTTGTAGATCCTTTTTCCCTCAGAATATGGCGCCCTCTGCATATTATGGCGGTGGTAGTTATGAAATTTTATATTTATTCGGGCCACTGTTGTCTATATTCTGTGTGTTGATTTCTTGCATGAAAATTTGAATCTGTTGTAAATATTCGTGAAAATATCCGCAGTTATAACTCAAACCCTCACGTTCTCCGCGGCGTTCAGCACCTTCACGAACGAGGTCATCCGGCTGATCGTCATTTCTTTTTTCTTTGCGCGAGGCTTTGTGAAGAGAGGGTTAGGCGATCGAATCACCACATAGCCTGGTATGCATTCATTTTCCAAATACGTCCCATTTCTTTGTTTTAAGTTTTAGGGGAATGGGTCTGTGGGGGATACATTGGGGATTCTCGTGTTCTTTCCAACCACAGAAACGTAATCAAATGCCTACTGTTGTTTCAGTTTTGATTTTGATCTTAATGAGCTTCATTATGGCGTTTTCAATCACAAGAATGAAACTTTAAGAATCCCATGATTGTTTCAGAAATATCACTGTTGTCTATATTTTGTGTGTTGATTTCTTGCCTGCAAATTTGAATTTGTTGTAAATATTCCTGAAAACCGCAGCAGTTAGGCTTCGTTCTTAATGAGTTCCGTTAAGTTGCTTTCAATCAAAGAAGAGATTTAAAAGACCCGACATTTTGTTTAAAATTATTTTGGAATAGGCTCTTTTCAAACAGTTGCAATGTAAGTTTTATTTCAATTACCTTTGAAGCTTCGTTCTTAATGAGTACCATTATGTTGCTTTCAATCACAGAAGAGATTTAAAACACTCGATGTTTTCTTTAAAATTATATTGATTTTATTGAGCTTAATTACGGTGTTTTCAATCACAGAGATGAAATCTTAAAATCCCCATGGTTTTGGTTAAATTTTGATTTTATCTCAATGAACTTAATTATGTTGTCAGATATGGAATCCTAGGAAATCTAGGCTTTTGATTGATTTGATTTTGACCCTAATAGGCTTTTGAGTAATTTTTGGTGGAAATCCATATTTAAATATTTTTTATTGAACACAATATTTGATTCTAGGAGAATAGGCTTTTTGTTTTGTTTCAATCACAATTCCAGGTTTGTTTCAATTATAGCTCTAACCTTAAGGGAGTTTCAATGGCAGGAATGTTACACATGGAGATATAAAACAGAAATGGGTAATATCTGTATTGGGAAAAAGCCACAGCTGAGTTGGGCAACTTAGCACAATACAAAAAAAAGATGTTGTTAACAAAACCACCATATTTATCTAGCTGTATGTGTTGGGTATAGAAGATCCAAATCATCATTTCACAGAGTATTTAAAAAACTTTTTGCTAGGATGGACTCTATGAAAGACACCTAAAATTGACATTGTTTTACATAATATGAAATACTAATGAGAAGCATGCTTGCTGAGAGCTTCATCTTACCGGTATTAGAGAAGCATGCTTGCTAAGAGCTTCATCTTGACCGGTATTAGTGGGGTGAGATTCCTGATAATCTAAGTCCATCTCTTCAATCACTTGTTGAAGTCACAAACCATATAACTAACGTGGAGCATTAAGCTTCCAAAACATGGATTTGCCTCCTCTTCTGCACAAGAGTGTCTATAAACTAAGTTTAAGAACCCCACGCTTTTGATCAAGCTTTTATTTTCATTCCAATGGGCTTAATTATGGCATTTCCAACCACAGAAATGGAATCAAACGCCTGTTGTTGTTTCAGTTTTGATTTTGATCTTAATGAGCTTCATTATGGTGTTTTGAATCACATGAATGAAACTTTAAGAATCCCATTTTTTTATTAAACTCTAACTTTTTAACTTAACGAGATTAGTTATGGCGATTATAGGTATAGAAACTAAATTTCAAGAATCTGAATTTTAATCTTGATCTTAATGAGTTTAATTACGGTGTTTTTGATCATAGAAACCAAATCTCAAGAACACCCGAGTTTGATTTTTATCTTAGTGAGCTTCATTATGGCATTGTCAGCCACAGAAATGGAACATCAAGAACCTCATGTCTTTGATGAAATTTTTGTTATGACCTTAATGAGCTTATTTATGGTGTTTTAAATCAGAGAAATGAAATCTAAGAACCTGATGCTTTTGATTTCCATGCGGACACATGACATGCACATCTACTCCCTTCTGCATCAGCATCATAGAAAGAAAGAATTCCTTTTCCAAATATGTCCCAATTCTCTATTTTAAGTTTCAGGAGAATGGGTCTGTGGGGGATACATTGGGATTCTCCTGTTCTTTATTTTGGGTTCCCACTCCACCCATATTTTTGAGCAAGGTGCCCATTCTGTCCACCACTTGGCCTATCCTAGATGCAAAAGTTTTTAAAAATTCCAATACATAGAAGGTGCGGAACACCACAGAAATGAAATCTTAAAATCCCCATGCTTTTGGTTAAATTTTGATTTTATCTCAATGAACTTAATTATGTTGTCAGATTTGGAATCCTAGGAACTCTAGGCTTTTGATTGATTTTATTTTGACCCTATTGAGCTCAGGTATGACATTTTCAATCATAGAAACAAAATCTCGAAAACACATTGTTTTTTATTAGATTTTGATAAAAACCTCATGTTCTTTATTGCATTTTGATTTTTTAATCTGGGAGAATAGGCATTTTGATATAATTGCAATCTAAGTTGTATTTCAATTACCTTAGGACACTTCGATCATAATGAGCTCCATGCTTTCTTTCAATAATCGTGATGCTTTTGAGTAGTTTTTGGTGAAAATCCATATTTAAATATTTTTTATTAAACACAATATTTGATTCTGGGAGAATAGGCTTTTTTTTTTTTGTTTCAATCACAATTCCAGATTTGTTTCAATTATGGCTCTGACCTTAAGGCCGTTTCAATGACAGGAATGTTACACATGGAGATATAAAACAGAAATCAATAATATTTTTATTAGAAAAAAACCACAGCTAAGCTAGGCATTTTAGCGCAATACAAAAAAAGATGTTGTTAACAAAAACCACCATATCTATCTAGTGTTATGTGTTGGGTATAGAAGATCCAAATCATCATTTCATAGAGTATTTAAATTTTTTTTTGCTAGGATGAACTCTATAAAAGACACCTAAAATTGACATTGTTTTACATAATATGAAATACTAATGAAAAACATGCTTGCTGAGAGCTTCATCTTGACCAGTATTAGTGGGGTGAGATTCATGATAATCAAAGTCCATCTCTTCAATCACTTGTTGAGGTGACAAACCATATAACCAACGTGGAGCATTCAGCTTCCAAAACATGGATTTTCCTCCTCTTTTGCACAAGAGTGTTTATAAACTAAGTTTAAGAACCCCACGCTTTTGATCAAGCTTTGATTTTCATTCCAATGAGCTTAATTATGGCATTTCCAACCACATAAACTGAATCAAACGCCTGCTATTGTTTCAATTTTGATTTTGATCTTAATGAGCTTCATTATGGCGTTTTCAATCACACGACATGCACATCTACTCCCTTCTGCATCAGCATCATAAAAAGAAAGCATTCCTTTTCCAAATACATCCCAATTCTCTGTTTTAAGTTTCAGGGGAATGGGTCTGTAGGGGACACATTGGGGATTCTCCTCTTCTTTATTTTGGGTTCCCACACTGCCCCCAGTTTTGAGCAAGGTTCCCACTCTGCCCCCAGTTTTGAGCAATGAAACCTTAACATCGCCATGCTTTTGATTTTGATCTAATTAACTTAGTTATAGCGTTTTCAATAACATAAACCAAATCTTGCGTTTGACTAAAGTATGGTTTTGATCTTAATGAGCTTAGTTATACCATTTTCAATCACAGAAACAGAATCTCAAAACCCCACTTTTGATTTAATTTTGATTTTGATCTTATTGATCTTAATTATGGCGTTTTTAATCACAGAAACAAAATATTTTTCTATGAAATTTTGATTTTGTTTGTAACAAGGTTAATTATGGCATTTTCAATCACACAAATGAAACCTTAAGAACCCCACGCTTTTCATCACGCTTTGATTTTCATTCCAATGAGCTTAATTATGGCATTTCCAACCACAGAAACGAAATCAAATTCCTGCTGTTGTTTCAGTTTTGATTTTGATCTTAATGAGATTCATTATGGCGTTTTCAATCACAGGAATGAAACTTTAAGAATACTGTGTTTTTTATTAAACTCTAATTTTTGATCTTAATGAGATTAGTTATGGCGATTACAAGCATAGAAACTAAATTTCAAGAATCTGAATTTTAATCTTGATCTTAATGAGTTTAATTACAGTGTTTTTTATCACAGAAACCAAATCTCAAGAACACCTAAGTTTGATTTTTATCTTAGTGAGCTTCATTATGGAATTGTTAGTCACAGAAACGGAACATCAACAACCTCATGTCTTTGATGAAATTTTTGTTATGATCTTAATGAGCTTATTTATGGTGTTTTAAATCAGAGAAACGAAATCTAAGAACGTGATGCTTTTGATTTCAATACAGACACACAACATGCACATCTACTCCCTACTACATCAGCATCATAGAAAGAAAGGATTCCTTTTCCAAATACATCCCAATTCTCTGTTTTAAGTTTCAAGGGAACGGGTCTGTGGGGGATACATTGGGGATTCTCCTGTTCTTTATTTTGGGTTCCCACTTTGCCCCCAATTTTGAGCAAGGTGCCCATTCTGTCTACCACTTGGCCTATCCCGGAGGCAAAAGTTTTTAAAATTTCCTATCGATAGAAGGTGCGGAACACCACAGAAATGAAATCTTAAAATCCCCATGCTTTTGGTTAAATTTTGATTTTATCTCAAAGAACTTAATTATGTTATCAGATATGGAATCCTAGGAACTCTAGGCTTTTGATTGATTTGATTTTGACCCTTATGAGCTCAGGTATGACATTTTCAATCATAGAAACAAAATCTTGAAAACACATTGTTTTTTATTATATTTTGATAAAAACCTCATGTTCTTTATTCAAGCAGAATAGCAAGAAAGAAATATGTGTCTCCAACTATGCATAAATCTCCAATGGTGTTCAGTATGCCATCATTCACCGTGCATCTTCAACTAACAATATATAATTCCCCATGGCAAAGGTAAATTCATTTCCATTCATCCCAAATTCATTTTAACACAACTCACTTGCAAAGTATTACTAATAAATTTCCACAACCGATTTACATATTACAACTTCTAATAAAATATACATTTCGTCGGTTCATTACTGCTTCTTCAGGTCTTCGATGCCTCCAACAAGTTTTGATACAATGTCAAATATGGAATGACAAGCACAAAGTTCTTTAGAATATTATATTCACTATTTGTATTTTCCATTTGAAACCTGAAAAAGGATATTTCGAGATCAAGTACCATTTTGATAGTTTATGTCTTCACAACCCATTCATTATCAATGGGTTTTAACATATTTTGTTAACAAAATCAATTTATTTCAATGAATATAATACATTTTTCAATATGTCTTCATATTAATTAAATTTCTTGTTTGATTAATGATTTCTTAAATAACCCTATCCAAATTGATATGGATACCCAGTTCTTGTTCGCGTTTCGCGTGAATTCATTCCTTTACCTTCACTTTCAACTACACATTTCAATCCAGATATGAAGGTGTATAAACAAGTTCAATGGACATTTATGACTACTTGAATTCCATTTCGTAGCCACTTTAACCCCCAAATATGCTTTTCGACATGGCTTCCTCAAATTAAAACTCAAATACATCGACCCTTGCTTTCCAAAAAGCCCATAAAAGCCCATTCACATTTCAATATTCTTCCACACACTATGACTTACGGCGTTTCCTTTGCAACATTAGGTGCAAATGCTAGTTAATCTCTTAAGAAGCAAAGGTCCCTGCATTTCACACTAATATGATACTGCCAAGCGTTTAGATGAATCAGTGAAAACAAGTTTCCTGTAATTTGTTTGACGAGTTTTACAGGTCAGAGATTCTGTTCCAACCAGTTTTCAGGATTCTATGTTTACAGAAAATGATTCTTTTGTAACACAGAATTTTGAATAAGACCATAATTATGGGAATCTAAATTTTGATGGGGAACTATTCTTTTTCAATATGGAAATTTGAATAAGATAAAAATTCTTTATGAATTTTTAGTGTTAGAATATTGTGTTTCAGTGTTTTTATAAATAATTTTGATTTTTAACGTAAGAATTTTATGTGATTTTAATTAATTTATTCTTAATTAGAGTGTTGCTTGATAATTTTGTTGCAAAACTTATAAAATATAAATTATTTTAAAAGCTATTTTAAATCTATAAATTCTAGGCAAGTTTGTAATAAGTTAATAATTATTATTTCCTTTTACTTTGGTGTATATGTATATTAATATAGTATAAGTGTATATCGCATTAATGTTTGGGTAAATTATATTTTATCTTGTGTTGGTGTACATGTATATTAACAGAGCATAAAATACATATAGTTAACTTTAGTGCCTGGGTTTAATGTATATAGCAGACAACATAGCTTTAGTGTTTGCATGTGGTGTACATGCACATTAACATAACACAAAACACACTTAGCTTTAGCTACATTTAGTTGGTGCATGTGGTATGCATGCACATTAACAAGCATACTTAGCTTTAGCTAATTTTTGTTAACTTGAGTGTTTGCATGAAGTTAAGCTTAACTTAGTTGTTTTATGTATTGATCACTAGCTAATATACAAATTTTATTCTCTTTTCCAATTTTTCTCCATACTTGCAAGTTTATGGAATTATTCTAGCTAGGTCCTCTTGAAAGAGCATAATCTTTAATGGGTGGAAAGTCCATTGGAAATATTTAGCCACAAAATCATTACACAGTGAAATACAAACATTATACAATAATATCAATTTTTTCATGTACAATGCAACTTTAGAATTGGATGTTCTAAAAGGAAAAAACTGTACGATATAAATTATTTAAAAAAATATTCAAATTTGTAATTCTTAGGCTCTAATTACTATGTTGCAATTTATTGTAGTTGATAACAATTTTCATCCATTTTCCCCATGATGGATTCCATTCTCTTGAAAACTTGAATGGTATACTGGTTCTTCTTTTTCTTGAACAATATTTTAGCATCATTCAAATACTTTTCATTAGATCATAGTGTAAGATGTTTTGTTCCGTAAAAGTTGCATGAAAGCATGATTTATACTCTATTATTATTTTTATTTTTGCATCATTTTCATATTTTCGATTGCTATGAGATTGAAGAGTTGTCTTCAATTGTGAGAGTGTTGTTCTCATATTGAATGTTGATATGGTTGAAACATATTGAACATTTATGTAGATGAGACATATTAAATTTTGATGTAGTTGAAACAAAATTGTGTTTTTGAATTAGCCATGAATTCTGATGATCTTATAACTTCTAGTATGGCTAGCCTCTCAATACCAGGATGGTTATGGACCATTCAAATTAATTTTTGTTTGGATGTTCGAACTCTCAAGGAGGCTATTACGATGAGGATACAGTTTTGAAATTCCCTAATAGTGGATATGTTGTGGTAACTAATGCTTTTGTAATCTTTTGAGAAAATTTAGAGATGATGGCATATTGTTTTCTTCTTTGATATTCCAGTCATATTTTAATGAAATTTCTCCTCATATGGAGTATATCATGCCTCTTGGGCCCAGAGGGCTTGAATATTCCAACAATTTGCAAGTTTTCTAGCAAAACTAGAGATAATAACATATGGTTTGTAAGTTTACATTTAATTTTTAATGGAGTATTTTATGCATCTTAAGTTTGATGGATTTGGTTCTTTTTTATTTCTTATTTTCTTGATTCAGTGTTTTTAGTCCTCTTGTTTTAGGAAAAAACTTAAAAAGTTTCCATATGAGGAATATACATGTTTCATTGTTTTGAGAACTCTTAAGACTCAACAACAATGATCAAAGTCATTATAAGAAAGTTCATCATGTCCCTTGTGTGAATTGAAACAGGTTGGGGAGGATAGCAATCATTCCTCAAAACCACTTGAAATAAACCCATCTAAACCCAAGTGAAACTCTACTATTCTTTTTATTAAAAAACATAAAATTCAAAAAATAAAATATGAAAAGTATAGACAAACTCAAATGAGTGATTTTTTTAATAGAATAAATTCAATATTTATTTACTTTAGTGAATAATAACCTATTAATACAAATATAAAAATCTTTGTAAATTCATAAGACGAAATTTAAAATAATATCATTCTAAAGGTCACAATATTTTAAACCAAAACTTAAAATTATATTTGTGGAAAAATAACACAAAACTACAATAAACAAAAAGCCAAAACTAATAAAAAATATATATTTCAAAAATGAAAAATAAAAAAAACTAACATATTTTTTTAATGAATAAGAAATTATAAAGCATTCTTACTCACTTAGGTATCCATGTCTCACAACCTTGACTAGTACCTCTCTCCCATATGACCTCATAACCTTTTCTTCACCCCTCTCCTCCATATTCAATTCCCCTCTTAATCTTCTCTCCATCCCTTCTCCTTATTCCCTCCTTTCCTCCTTATTAGCTCCAAAACTTAACAATCATATCATGTAAGCCTTCTCTATTAATCTAAGCTAAACAGAACTCTATCCCCTTATAATAATTATTAAGTTAATAACAACAATGATTAATTCAATTATAAGAGTTATTATTATTATTAACTTTATTAATTAGTATTATTATTACTAACTCAATGGGTATATAATAATAATTATTATAATCATTATTATTATTAATTAACTTGATTATTAATTTTAATTAAATAATTAATACTAGTAATAGTAATAATAACAAACCCTCTTTCTCATGTCTATGGAGGAATAAATTTTTCTTCCCACACCTAATTGTTCCACCATATATTGGACAGCGAATAGGGTTCGGAGGCTTCTCTGTCATGGCACAGTCTGTGCCCCTCTGAACCGCTTCAGACGCTAAACCAGGACTCAGTCGTGCATAGGCGCGGCAGGGTTTCTAGGAGTGCTAATGGATTCCATGGGGGGGGGGGGGGGGGGGCGTCAGAGCCCTCCCCAAATGCAGAAAATCAGCTGCACGGGCCGAAACAAGAGCTGGTGTTTGGCTCTTTGAATAAGGAAATTCTGAATCACAACAAATCGCATCAGCATGACAGCAAAACGACAGAGGGGCGATCGAATCAACACAACGCCACTCAGTACAATGGGACGAATCAAGGAGACAACCCGAAAGTCACCTCTGCAACATGTAGACCCATAGCCAAAGAGAGACCTAGAATCGAAGTGCCAGGTCACAAAATAGAAAAGGTAATCGAATACATGAAGGATCATGCCCTAATCGGGAAGTTCATAGGGTTCTGGCCAACAGAAAGGGCTTTATATGGATGGATTGCGGCGGAATGGAAACCCGGGGGAGATGTAACCTTGCAGCTTGGACCGAAAGGCTTCTTCACGGCGATTTTCTTTTGCCTGGAGGACAAATACAGAGTCATAGGAGAGGGACCATATTTTTTCAATTTAGCGGGTCTGTATCTGAGGGATTGGATACCGAGATTTAACCCGGATAAGGAAGATCTTACATGGGCGCCGGTCTGGATTCAACTGTATTCGCTTCCAGACGCGTATTGGGACGAGGATATCCTAAAAGGTATAGGAAATGGAATAGGAGAATACATCAGGGCTGCAGATGAAACCAAGAAACGCATACACATCTCCTATGCACGCATATGTGTTTTCATAAGACTGAATGAAGCCTTGCTAGAATCGATAAGTATCAATCACAGGGATGAAGAATGGATTCAACCCCTAGACTACGAGCACGTCCCCTTCCGATGCAAGAAATGACATGTGCTAGGACATCTCTTCCGGGACTGCCCGCTAAATGTCAAATCTGCCTCCACTGACGCCTCCGAAACCCCAGCACAGGATGGCTTCACAAAAGCCCCTAGCAGAAAGTGTGCTCACAAGAAACCCAGCAATAGCTCCAGGCAGCCACAAATGAAAAATCAGGGTCCAACCACAAAGAATAGATTCGAATCTCTAACGCGAAACGAGGAGGACCATCCTTTGCCCTCTGCAGATGCCTCGGCTCCCCCCTCCTCATCCTCCCTCAATCCGCCTTTTGCCTCCTCTTCCAAACAACCCCCCCCTCCCCCTCTCAGTACTCCAACCATTCATTCGACTGGAAACTCAGAGTTGGAAGGGAAAGAGAAGGATATGGACATTGATGGAAAATCAGAGCACCCACAGAGCTCAGAGACAATACAAGATAGAAGCAATCAAGTGCAACGAATGGAAGAAGAACCAGAGAGCATCGACATGCAGGGACTGGACATCATAGATCTAGAACTGGCTTGCAGTAAACAGGCTTTCGACAACATTCCAGAGGAGCAACTCAACAGGCTGGAAATGGTCATCTCCAGAGCCTACCACCAAAATCAATTAGGCATACAACCAGGCAGCCAATGGGATGGCTACCAAATCCCAAAAGAATCCAAGAAAAGAGGAAGGAAAATGGATCTCCAGCGAACGATTGAGATAGGGAAAATATTGGTAGACTCGGGCAGGTATGCTAAACTGACGAGGCACTACAAACCCTCCATCAATAGTTAACTATGAAGCTAGTCTCATGAAATGTACGTGGGCTAAACAGCCCCAACAAACTTAGAATGTTAAAAAAAATGATTAGAATGGAAAAACCTCAAATTTGTTTTCTGCAAGAAACCAAATGCAATAGCTCCACCATAGATAGCATTTTTGCAAAGGCCTGGCCAGGGAGTCAAACAGCAGCGGTGGATGCCTTTGGAGCCTCTGGAGGGTTAGTTATCGCCTGGAATACACAGGAAATAGCTCTCTCGGATCTGCACGCTTCCCACTATTTCATCCAGGCAGCCTTTCGTATGATAGGGACAAATATCCATGGCCATCTCACAAATGTGTACTTTCCGCAGGACTCAGGGAGTAAGGCGGCCCTTCTGAACACTCTAGAGGCCTTGAATAATAACAGAAGGCACCCTCTATGGATAACAGGAGGGGATTTCAACATGATCACCAAACTAGAGGAGAAGATTGGAGGCCGCAACAGACTGGATCCTAAAAGCTCTCTCTTCAGGGACTTCATTCAGCACTCCTCTCTCATAGACATGCCTTTTGGAAATGGAACCTTCACCTGGAGCAATCGTAGAGCAAGTAAGCATCAAATCGCCTCCAAATTGGATCACTTCCTCATCTCAGACAACGCAGTTCATCTAGGAGGATACCTCTCAGCAGCTATTCTTCCTCACACTGGTTCGGATCACTGGCCGATTGCCCTTCAATGGCAAAGACCCGTAAATCCTACTAGAAGACCCTTCCACTTTGAAGAATTCTGGCTCACGCATTCTACATTCAAAGACATGGTTAAAAATACCTGGACCGCCTTCATCCCTCCCGAAGGATCTAAGATGTTTCAGCTCCAACAAAAGCTCAGATTTCTAAAGGGGAAGTTAAAACAGTGGAACAGAGAGACCTTTGGTAACATCTTTACAGCACAACAAGAACTGAACAAGGATCTGGTCGCTCTCCAACAAAAAATAATAACAGAGGGGCACACTGATGCAACGCTAGAACAGGAGCGAAACATCCACAGCAAATTGGAAGAAAGGCGGAAACAGGAGGAAACATACTGGAGACAAAAATCCAGAATAAGATGGCTGAAAGACGGGGAACGAAACACCAAATTTTTCCATAGAACCACTGTTCAGCGAAGAATGCACAACAACATCCCCTTCATTCAATCTCAGGAAGGCGCCAGAATAGAGGATCACGAGAAAATCGAAGAGGAATTCCTTAGTCACTTTTCTCAAGTCCATACAGAGCCTGAAGGAGACAAGCGCCTGGCCATAGAAAGAATAACCAAAAATGTGACAAAGATTATCACGGAGGAGCATAATGAGCTTCTTCTCCGCCCCATCTTAATGCAGGAGGTGGACGAAGCAATGTCTCCGCTAAAGGAAGGTAAAGCCCCGGGGCGAGACGGTTTCACCACTACTTTCTTCCACACCTTCTGGGATCTAATAAAATATGAGGTCTGGAAAATAGTAGAAGAATCAAGATCCCTCCATTGGCTGCTCCCATCACTCAACACAACTTTCATTGCGCTGATCCCAAAGGAGGAAGGCTCTATCACCCCGGACAAATACAGACCTATAGCTCTTTGCAATGTCATCTACAAGGTTATCTCCAAAGGGATTGCGAATCGGTTCAAGCCCCTCCTACCCATGCTCATTTCCCCGGAACAATCAGGATATGTGGAAGGACGACAAATCATGGATGGAATTCTTCTCACGCATGAGATAATCCACTCCCTCAAATCCTCAAAGCAGGCAGGTATGCTTCTTAAACTGCACCTCTCTAAGGCTTTTGACAAACTAAGCTAGAGTTACATTCAGCACATGCTCATTGCCTTTGGTTTTTGCTCAATGTGGGTTCGATGGATTATGAGCCTAGTCACCTCTACTCAATTCTCCATCCTTATGAATGGAATTCCCTCTCGACCCTTTAAACCATCTAGAGGCATTCGGCAGGGTGACCCCCTCTCCCCCTTTCTCTTTGTCCTAATGGCTGAAGGTCTGGGGCAACACATAAAAAATGCGCTTCTCACGCATCAGCTTAAAGGCCTCTTTGTCCATAACACCCTCGCCAACTCCCATCAGCAGTTTGTCGACGACATTATGCTCTTTTGCTACCCTTCAATCCAAGAAGCCTCTCGATTCAAAGCCCTACTTAATGACTTCTCCGAAGCCTCGGGCAGCAATGTCAACTGCACTAAGTCTCGGATCTTCTTCTTTCACACCCCGCCCACGGTCAAGACAGCGGTGACCCACATCTTAGGATTCCCCTCTGCTGCCCTCCCTTCCAAATACTTGGGTGCGCCACTCAGTGCTTCAGCCATAAAGCACTCCACCTGGCAATCTCTTCTGGAAAAGCTTGAATCCCGCCTAAACCTCTGGACTCACAGAACCTTAAACCTTGTCAGTCAAGTTGTGCTTATTAAATCAGTCTTGCAGGCGATGCCGCTCTACATGTTCTCCACCTTAGCAGCGCCGAAATGGGTTCTTAAAAAAATAAGAAACCTTCAACGTTGCTTCCTATGGGGAGGCTCGGCAACCAACCGTAAATGGGCCCTAGTCAAATGGACCACTGTTTGTATGCCCAAAGACAAAGGTGGGCTTGGTCTAAGAGACCCTGAGCACAGTAACACCATCATGGGGGCAAAAATTTGGTGGCAATGGGTCACTAATCCAGAAAAACCCTGGGCCAAACTCTGGACAGCCAAATATGCCAACAATAGACCTCAGGAGAAACTCATCAGGTTCACCCCCATCGACAAGGGCTCGCTAATGTGGAATGCTTCCAAACAACACTACCAACTTATCCAAAAGCACAGCTTCTGGGAGGTAAAGAATGGCAGCTCAGCTCGCTTCTGGACAGACGCATGGAACCAAATGCCAAAGCTCAACACCATCTTATTCCTAGACCTAGCTCCTATCAAGCAAGCGCAGCAGATGGACACGGTTCAACAATACTGGCTACAGGAGGAGAAGCATGGCTTCAGGCAATGGAAACAGGGCAATCAGCTAATCTACAATACAGATATTTAAGATGCCGAGCTGCTAGAATTGGAACTGAGGAAAGGAAACATCAGATACAATGAAGGCAAAAACATCCTTAGATGGGGTTACCTACCAAAAGGAACTTACTCTTCTTCAGAAGCATACATAATAATAAACATCAATACAACTCCTTCTGACACCATCTGGCGCAAAATATGGACGCTCGATTCCTGGCCTAAAATCTCACACCTCTTATGGCTGGTCGGACATAAAAGGATCCTTACTTGGGACAAACTAAGAAGAAGAAATTTCCAAGGCCCTTCCTACTGCCATAATTGTAAGAGCAGTGAGGAAACCCTTCACCATCTCCTGGATGACTGTCCCCTAGCCAATCAGCTGTGGGAAAAAGCGAGCTTCAGATGTCAAAGACAATGCAGGCAGGGGAACAAAATAATCAACTCCTTAAAACAGTGGCCCCAGCGGCCATATAAAATGAATTCCTTAATCGGCTATGGCACCTCATCCCGGGTCTAATTCTCTGGAGCGTCTAGAAGGAAAGAAATAAACGAATCTTCAAAAACCAATGCTCCCAACCTGAGGACATTTGGAAAAGGCTATGCGGGAATCTTCATGAAACTATGATGCTTCGTACATGGTCGCAGGAGGATCTTCCCTCACAAGCTGACGAGAAAAGCATCTTAAGCAACTGGCAACTGGATCTTCCACCGGAATCTCAGAAGCATGATCGGACCAAAAACAGCAGCATCAAAACTTGCAAATGGCAGGCTCCCCCAAAGAATTCCTACAAGCTCAACTTTGACGGTGCCTCTAAAGGCAACCCTGGCGCAGCAGGCTATGGCAGAATCATAAGGAACCATGAAGGCTCCCCCTTACAGATTTATTTTGGAAACATAGGTTGGGACACCAACAACTCAGCTGAGTTGGAAGGTCTCTGGCAAGGTCTCAATCTCACTTGGCATCTCAACCTTCTGCCCCTTATTGTGGAAGGAGACTCCCAAATCCTCATTCACTTGGCAAAGCGCCTTCAAAATGGATCTAAAGCAACTAAAATTGCCACCAGCTGGAGACTTGAAGCAAGGTTGAAAGAAATTGAACACTTGCTCCGCAGTAACAGGGTCATCTCCTTCATGCACACTAAAATGGAAGGCAACAAGGTTGCTGACTTCCTAGCCAACATAGGAGTTGAAAATACCAGTACCCTAAACATTGGGAACACCAGTATTATCTCTAACCTTAATCAGGCTCTAGAATGCGACAGACTGATCCAAAGTGAAGCAGGAGCCCCGGATGCGGGTGATGAGACAGGTGAAGGAGAGGAGCCACATGGACGACATGGGCTGCCTCGTTTCTCGATAGGACATTGATGAACCCTTCTGCCGCCATGGATAGACGCTTCAAGAAGGGCGGCATGCATTCAATGCCACTTATGGTTCCAAAGTTCGACGGCAAATTGCGAATATGGCGTACAAGCGCCAAGGGAAAGGCGGGCAGGGTCTTAAGGCAGAGGAGACAAGCCATGGACATCAATCGGCTGGTTGTTGCTTTGTCCTACGGGTTTATCTTCCTGTGGACAGAGCTAGCAAGCTCCATACTGGTTATTGTTTGCGCTTTCCTCAGAGGGGATTCAGGATCTCGGAGCGCTCCCACCTCACTGCTCCCGCCTTCTTCTCAGCCCTTGCAGCTTCTACAATCATGTATCACAGAAGAGGACCAGCCCGCGGTAGACCAGCTCGTCCTCTAGCAGAGTGTCCTCGAGTGCAATGTTGCCGCTGTAGGTGTCACACGGGAATTCAAGCCGCCCCCTTACACGCAACCCAGTATTTGGATTCTAACGCGCCCAATGCCGAACCGGCCCCTGTGCCTGCCTTTGGATCCACCATTTTCTCCTTCCGCTGCTCGCAAGATCACCCATGCATCAATGCACATGTCTCAGTCCTTTTCCTTGAGGAAGATTAGGACGATGCGGGAGACGCGAGCAGAGGGGAGAGATCTCCAGGGGGCAGCTGGAGCGCGGAAGCAAGGCCACCTGCGGAGGAACCTGGTCAAGCCTCCAAAAGCCCTCCAGCTCAGGAAGCAGCGACCTCGAAGGCAGAAGTGGAAGAGGATTGGGACACTCTGCGAGAACGGTATGGATGGTGTGAAGTGGTGGAGGAAAAACCTGCAGAGTAGCCGGTTACTGATCAGCTTCCTCTGCGCGCGGCGTTGGTATGGGTATGTCAGAGCCCTCCTTGGTTTTGAGCATAATCATAACTCTGTTTTTTGTTTTTTCTGGCCTAATTTACTCAAATCAGACAATGGCCAAGTCAGTCGAACCCAGCAAGGGATTTTGTGGTTTGTTCTCACGGGCAGTGACAGTAAATTGTCACGCCCCTGCGTGGGCTTTCTCAGTCTTTGTTCAAGCCCCTGCGTGGGTTGTGTCAACAAGTTTCTCGCCCCTGCGTGGGCTGTGTCAGCAAGTTTCAGTCCATTTGATTTTTGGTTGATGGCTCCAGACCCCTTCTGGGTATAATCTCAATGCCCGTGCGCGGGTAGTCTCAGTTAATTTTCTATCCCCTGTATGTTTGGGGAGACGTCTGGTAGTAGACTCCATGGCCTTTTTGGGTCTCGTCCGAAAGCCCACTGTCCCTCGGCTGAACCTGGGTACTCTGTTCTCTTGTCTGTAATTTGCATACTGTACATAATATAATAGTTAGTCTTACAGAGAAAAAATAGTAATAATAACAATAATTATAATTATAATTATTGAGTTTAGTACTATTAATTATCAATAATAATAATTAGCACTATTAATGAATCTACTATAAATTTAAAATTTATTAATTCCACTTGAATAATAGCAAATAAATGATAATAAAGTTAATAAATATAATTATTATGGTTATTATTATTTATTAATTAACTTTATTATCCGTACTTATTAAGTAATTAATACTTATAATAATAAATATTAAAATACAATACTTAAAATTTTAATTATTCACTTTATTATTCCTGCCGGAGCAGGTATTATAGCGATCGATATCGCTTTGACTACAAATTAATTTCGTTGACTTTTTTTATATCAACCGCTATTCAATACTTTAACCAAAGTTTTACGCAAAAAGTGAATTTTTAAAATCATTTAAATATTTTTCAATGGTTTTCATTCGCTATTCAACTTTGGGGTCTTATTGGCCACGTCAAATTTAATTTTAAGCAAAATTGGGCTTTTAACCAAAGTTTTTGTAGTCTTATTGCCAAAGTCAAATTTGCTTTTAAGTGAAATTGGGCTTTTAACCAAAGTTTTTGGAGTATTATTTTAATTTGGGTGGACTGAGCTATTTACCCAATGTTTTTTAAACTGGTTCAAGTGGAGCGTGGAGAGCCACCTACAGGATCATGGTTTGCAACAGCTTGTGTTCATTCACTAGGGACCAGGCGGGTATGGTCTTCATTGGACACGTAGCATCTGTTTCAGGGATGGTTCTCAGATCATGAACACCTGGTCTTCACATGAACTTGCAGGTTCCATTCGTATGATTCGTATCGTGTCATAACTCCACAGACATCTTCAACTCTGTATCTCCTTCGATCGTATATAGCGGCATTTTCCTTTTGGGTCAGGACTTTCGCATGAGTTTTTTTACAATTCTCTTTCCATAAAGACCTTAGTGCCCCACTTGAGGATTTTCTTTTCTGGGTTGATATTTGGCTCTAAGAAGTAGGTTTAATTTACAGTTCTGCGAACTTGTAGATGAATATCTTAGCCGAGGCCATACTATTTCGGGGAAAGTTGGTTTGATATTTTTAGCGTAGAAATCCTGTAGGGTACACTGATCTCTACCCGTCTATCATCTTTTCCATGTTCATTCTGATCCTCTACACCTGCATTGGGTTTTTTTTAAGTCTATATCTTTTAATGTCCCTAAGGAAACTTCGACGAGTAATTCAGCAGATCAAGAATTGCAATGGACGAACGAGGTATCCAACGCGGCTACTGCTAATTATGACAACTTGCTGGGAGGCGCAGGATCGATTCCTGAAACTGACCTGCAATTATGGCATATCGAGCATCTGCAATCAGCATTCGACGCGGGATGGGATATTCATCACGGCGTGAACAATGCCATATTCTCCAACCCACTCTTTTTCTGAGAATTCTAATTATTATTTTTAGAAAATTAAGCTTCATAGATGCGACGTTATGGGTTCAAATCCTGGGCGCCAGAGAATGAATTTCCCATTCCATATTTGGATTTGCTGTTGTGGTTGTAATATGTAGATATTTTTAATAGTAACTGGGATGCAATATTTACAAGGTTTAGTCTAATTGACTGGCCTTGCAGCAGGCATTATTGTTATAGTGATTCGTAGGACATTTGAATTAAAAGCCTGAAAATATAGTTTGTCTGCAAATTAATAAATTTATTCCAATGTTCGGCTTACACTTGGCATTTTATGGATCAAATGCTTCCATCAGTTTTCACCATGAATGCTGTTTCAAACTGCATGACCATCTCAGTCTTCTCAGACGTACACTGTAACTGTAAAATCCGCATTTGACTAAATATCTGTGTACTGCTTTGAATATATACACAAACGCATATGTATATACACATACTGCCTTTGGTCATGCGTATATATTTTTGTTCTTAAACAGATTCGAATATATCGGCATGAAATATTATGGCCAGATTCCTTGAGATTTTATAATGGCGATGCCATTAAAGCTTGTATAGAACTCTATTTTCTGTAATTTAATTCAGCTGATAGACGAAATGGCATGGGCGACTCCTATTTAAATATTTAAATATTGAGCATTATGTGGCGACATTCAAATGCCACCCTGTGCTTTAGCTAGGCTGTTGCATGCGGTTGGAATTTTGATTATTGGGATATGTCTGTACTTTCAGAATCTTTTGCATGACTTTTCGATCAAAATCATTAAATAGTTACTATCATTGCTGTTTTATATCAGAATTTTGTGTGACAAGTTGTACATTGCACATTTATTTGGATTTGTTCGGGTTCGTATGCATTTTAAATTGAACCTTAGTGCACCAGTTGAGGAATTTTTTTTTTCTAGGTTCATATTTGGCTTTAAGAATTAGGTTTCATTTACAGTGCTCTGAACTTGTAGATGAATATCTTAGCTAAGGCCATATTGTTTCGGGGAAAGTTGGTTTGATATTTTTTGCGTAGAAGTCCTGTAGGATATCCTGATCTCCACTAGCCTATCATCTTTTCCCTATTCATTCTGATCCTCGACACCATTGGGGCTTTTTTTAAGTCTATATCCTTTAGTTACGGTCCTGTTTTGGTCTGCACAAGGATTTACATCAGTTAATTGGAGGAAGGCTCGTAATGAACTAAGGGACAGTGGGTTCTTGGGGTGGCTCAACCGTAGCTAGCTTTCTTCGGTGAAAAGAGGTAAGCTGTTTTCAGCCATATCTTACAGTTAAATCCTGGGACTTCAAAAAAGCTTAAGAGGCACAAAAAATGATTTGATTCTTTATGTTTCTCTTTCATAATGTTTGAGCCAAGCTAACAACGGTCTGTATAGATGTCTACCTGTTTCAATGGTGCTTTGCATGGATGTTTGATGTGTTGATCTTTTAATATAATGGATATGTTATAATGTTGATGCCCGTGTGCATTCAATAAATTTTTCCAATAAATTCTAGAATTAAAAAATAATGCCGACTTAAAAAAAAATTATAATTAAAAATTAATGATAACCTTCGTGCCTAAATTGGGCTCTCCAACTTCACCATCTTATATAGTGTATTTTAGAATAGAAACACAGAAAGTAAAATGAGAGGAGTGAGCCTTTAATTAACTTGGATTTCTAAATCTAAATTTATGGACGGGAAAATATAATCATGACAGGCTTTTGATATAACTTTGCTTATTTGGTCCTGAATATTATTATCACTAGTTGTCCACGGATCCTTGAATTTCACTAATGTCAGTGGATCCTAGAATTTCACTACAATTATATGAGTAAAAAGCGAGCAATGCACAATTTCAATTTCTCATCATTGGCAGATCTATTTAGGCTTTCGGTTTCATTGTTATCCAGCCACTAATTTGATTTTATAATAGAAAGTTAATGCTTTCCGAGCAATGGCCATTGCTTTAATTATGGAAGGTTACTGCATTCCGAGCAATATACACATATCTATTTATTAAGAAATAAAATATTACTCTGCTGATGATTTCAGCTTTAAAAAATAAAAAAATTACTCTGCTTATGATTTCAGCATTGTACTTCGAGAAATACAAAAATTATTTAGGCTTTCGGTTTCATTGTTATCCAGCCACTGATTTGATTTTATAATAGAAAGTTAATGCTTTTCGAGCAATGGCCATTGCTTTAATTATGGAAGGTTACTGCATTCCGAGCAATATACACATATCTATTTATTAAAAAATAAAATATTACTTTGCTCTTCTTATGATTTCAGCTTTAAAAAATAAAAAAATTACTCTGCTTATGATTTCAGCATTGTACTTCGACAAATACAAAAATCATTTGAAAATAATTTCGGCTATTTCAGCAGTTATGCTATCTGCAGCGTTATGGCTCCTGCTTGATGTTTCTCATTTTTTCATTTTTTCTACCTTAGACGGAATCTAGAGATATGCATATGTCATTGCTTTGTTTTAACAATATCTAACACCCTAAATCTAACACCTAACACTCATATATTTTGGGCAGGTATGCCGTGTGCAACGCGAAATTGTTATTATTACTTATCAGTAGTAATAACTAATACTATCAATAAATCTAATAAAATTTATGATAATTTAAAAAATCTCTTTAAATAA